>VZRE01001996.1:250020-296503 GCA_013396775.1 Cephalopterus ornatus
AGCGCCCGCTCGCTATAACCGCTACCTTCGTCGTAGTTGTAGCCGCGGACGTTCCTGTGCCGCGACATGACGGCGGCGGCGGCCTCGCTGTCCCGCTCGCGGTGGCGGTGGCGGGGGCGCGGCGGGCCTAGGGCGCCATGTTGGTGTCCGGCGAGGCCCGGCGGAATCTCCCCTGCGCAGGCGCGCCGGCCACCTTTCCGCCAGCGTTCGCTACCGCGCATGCGCGCGGCGTCTCTCGCGTGGCTCGGGCGCTTCCTCGGGCCGGCCGGGGCGGGAGTGGGGAGCGGCTCGCGCTCCGCCCTCGTGCCCGCCCAGAGCACCGTGAGGGAGGCACCGGCCGCAGCAGGGCACGGGGGGGGGACGCTGTCACTGGGGGAGTTCGGGTCTCCGCTGGACGTGGCGCTTAGTGCCGTGGTCTGGTTTTCAAGGTGGACAGCAATCAAAGTTTGGCCTCGATGAGCTCAGAGATATTTTTCCAACCTAAATAAATGATGCAGTGGTTCTACTGGGGTGTTTCCTGCGGCTGCGTATTATGTTGTGCGTCGGGGTAGACGTTAGGTTCATGAGCTAAAGTCAGATGCTCTCTAATGGCACAGCACAGTGCCAAGAGCTCAGTAAGAGGTTGCCAAGGTAGTCTGTCATTCTGCTTGTGTTAGTTTCCCTCTTGACTGGTCCAATTGCACGAAGCCAGCCAGTATGTTTGGCTTCGGAAAGATGTGTTGTACAGAAAAACCCACTTGTTGTTCCGCACTGTGCTAAATTCTTTATCTCATCTGCACCTCCTGAAAACTTCTCTTGTGTACTTCGCTGTGACCTTTCTCTAGTGAGTCACCTTATTCCCGTCCCTCTTCAGCCATGTTTTTCCCTAGACTGTTCTGCTTTCCATTGCATGCTTCCAGTCACCATCGTCTCAGATTTACCAGCCCTGATCTCTGCTCGTAGCCAGCCCACCCACTTCCCCATGAAGCTGTCTTGCCAAAGGTCTCTGCAGCAGCCTCCGGTGCTGCTGTGCTCAGTCCATCGCAGGGCAAGCTCAGCCCGGGTTACCCACCAATGCCCCTCACCTGCCCAGGGAAGCACCTCACGGTGCCGCAGCCGACACGGAATACTGGCATCCAGCTTCCCACTCACTACCAGCAGCGTGAGGCTGCCCGCAGTCGGGTGCACCTCACCACCACATTGTTGTTCACACCTCAAACTCAACACGAGATAAATGGCCTTGCCAAAACTGATGTCTTTCTGACAAGCACAGAATCATCAGGGCTGGAAGAGACCTGCAAAATCATCCAGTCCAACCGTCAACCCAGCACTACGCTGTAACCACTAAACCATATCACCCAGTGCCAGATGTAGATGCCTCTTAAACGCCTCCAGGGATGGTGACTCCACCACCTCCCTGGGAAACCTATTCCAATGCCTGACCACTCTAACTGTGAAAAAGTTTTTTCTAATATCTAATCTGAATGTCCAGTGTCTCAGTTTAAGGCCATTTCCTCCTGTTCGCTCGCTGCAGGCACAGTAGAAGAGACTGGCCCTTACATCACTACAAGCTCCCTTCAGGTAGTTGTAGAGGGTGATGAGGTCCCTCCTGAGCCTTCACTTCTGGAGAGTAAACAAACAGCTCCTTCAGCCATTCCTCATAAAACATGTTCTCTAGTCGTTTCATGAGCCTTCTTGCCCTTTGCTAGACACACTCCAGCACCTGAATAACTGCACCAAGAACTGATAACCAAGAACCCAAAATAAACTAATATATAATAGCAAGCAGCATTGCAAGGTGTACCAAGCTATATGCTAAAAGCAAGAGGTGGAAAATTCATCCCTAGTAACAAGGATGATTTCAAGTTTTCTCAGCAGTCTCTGGCCTCTCCAAACAAACTAATAACATAGCGTATATCTGTGGTAGCTGTTGTGTGGTGACTTAAGTGAATTACAAGGAAAAACTAGACATAAGATGTCCATTTTCTATCAATGACAGGTTTGATTCAAGCCAGAAATGGGAAGTGTGCATGTGCACACATGTAAGGAAGTGTTTTTAAGCTTATTCAAAACAGTTGCATCATTAAAGTCATGGGAGCATTCTGGATTGGCCTAAATTCACTCAGGGTATGCTCATTTAAATACACTCAAAATAATGTGTCTGTATTTGTGCACCACCATAGGAGCGGAGTTTGAAAGGCTGTGAAATTAACTACAAGGTTTTTTCAATTCTGGAGGTGAATCATCTCAAATTGACCTGGCTTGTTCGTGACAAGCAGCTATTACAATCCAGTGACTGACTATTGGCCTGGATTAAATAAACTGCTGTAGGTAAATGCAAGCTGTAACAATTAGCATTACCTTTGGTAGTGTTAAGCAGCAAAATGTCAAAATATTAGGCTCCATGGAGGCCTTGATTTGACTTCACTGGCATATTACTGTGGCACCGCCTGCCAGGTTTTATCCTGCAAGTTCATTTGCAGTGCCAAGGGATGAGATAATCAAGGAATGTCCCTGCAGCTACTCCTCTTGTTGGGTTAGAGAGAGAAGAGCAAGCAGATAAGACTTTAAGCCTTGGCCGGAGAGTGATTTGGGAGAGAGATCCCAATTCACATAACCTCCAGCTCTGTCAGAATCTGCTTCTATATCTACCAGCCAAGTTGTTCCCCAGATACCTGCATTCACCTGCATGCTCAGGAGCTGTTATGCAGACAATCCCATTAATATTTCCTAAGTCACATGTCCTCATCTTTGAGACCTTTAATAATTTATTTACCATCTTTTTATCCAGTCTTGACAATACCAGAAATCCAGCCTCCTCCAGCCACCTGCATGCCCCAGGTGTCCTCCTGATACACCATCATAGAGCCACACATCCCTACAAACACACATACCCTGGTTTTGTAACTGCCACCTAATTATTGTCTTGTCCTGGCCCACATGACAAAACTGTCACTATCTACGACTCCACATCCTTCCTGGTCACCGCTAGAGGCAGGGTGTGTTAACCAAAAGGCAAAGTTTGTGTTCATATACAAATTGTATGCAAAGCTGCAGATTGTTTCCTTATGTTATTTGCTTATTTCTAACTAATTTGTACAGAGCAGCACATGCAGCTGCACAGGCTTAGGTTCTATATAATATCTTTCATATGGTGCTAAGATTAAAACTGAACCAGAAACAAAGATTTCTATTTAATACCAGTGTCCTGTTGTCCTTTAATGACCAAAATATTCTCTACAGCAGAAGTTTGACAGTGCTGATCCTTATCAATCCCAATCTGTTGATATGAGTCAAAGGTACAGAAGTGAAGAATTGCTATCATATATTATGATTTAATATTACACAGCCAGGGTAGCACACTTCTAAATTCAAAACCTGATTCTAGAATGTATTCAAAACTGGAAAATAAATAATAGTTGTAAAAATATAAAGATCATCACTACGTAATCTTTCCATGGCATCAACAGTGAACTTGAAAGGTTGCTATTTTTCTTCATTTCAAGTGTAGTAGGTTATATCATATGAGACCTAAGGAAAGAAACTCTAAGGACAACAATTTCATACAGGAGCACAATTATTTCGTATTGCAGTACTATCTTCAAAGAGTCATAAATACCCTGTGATCATTCCTTACCTTTCCTTAATTATGAGACCTATGTAAATGTTTTATGGAAGGTCTTCAAGCAATAATAAGCTTTAGTCCTCAAGCCCTAGATATATCTCAGTTAGTGCTACTTGTATGTGAATACAAGGTTCATGAAAGGTATTCATCTGATAGCAAAGCAATTTATAACTAAATACTATTTCTTCAGCAGCAATTAAAGCACCATCAGAGAACTTGACTGAGGAATGACTAGGTCAGTTCTAGTAAACATTTTGGGCATTTATTTCCTTCCTGCCCATTGAGATTATATGTTACTTTAAGGTGTGTGCATTAAGAAGTCAACTAAGATCACCAGTCTCAGTCCAGGTGGTAGTCTTCTTTTATTCAGTAGTCTCCTGGACATTCCCAACCCCAGCACCACTATTTTTTTTTTCTGTAACAGTAAGAATCAATTAATAAAATATTTAATAGTGTATTTTTAGCTAAATGGAAAATCTTTTAAATTACATTTTTTCTTAAAGTGAAGTTACCAAGATTTTTAGTAGTTTTCTTAGTTACCAATTATTCAGTCTATTTCAATATTTTTTCCTTTTAAACCAAAGTCAAGCAAGGCCTTGTCTGGGAAAAAACCAGCATAATTCCAGATGTTTTACCACGATACAAGGTATGGATGTTAAGTTCTAAAATATAGATATTATCAATGTCACTAAACACTTTTCCAGCTGATAAATGATCTGACTAGCTCAAAAAACCTGTAGTCAATAAATACATGTCTGTTTTTGTCTAAAATGATGCCATGTAGTCAGAAGCTGATTTAGAAGTCAGAAAACAAAGAGTATTAATAAATGATCATTTTGTACATATGGTAAACAGCAAGTGTCTGCAATTTTCCACAGTATGAATGAGCTTGTTAAATATATTTATTATTTATTTGATAATAGATCAGTGCAGAACAAGTTTCACATGTTAGTTAGTGATTTATGTTAAGTCAAGACCTTAGACAATTTCAACAGTATCTAGCTAAGTCAGGTGGCAACTGATGGCAAATGGTAATGTAATGACAATTCAATCTGGAAAAGTGGCCTGTTTGGGTAGTTTAATATAGAATCAGAGACTCATTTAGATTGGAAAAGACCCTTAAGATTATCAAGTCCAATCATAAACCTAACACTGCCAAGTCCACCACATTTGTGTTCCTCATAAGTATGTAAACTTTCTGTTACAATAAGGACTAAAATATTTCAATGACTTTAGCTATGTCTATACTTCCTGAAACACTTTGGTCTCAATTCCAAATTCTCCTGTCATCCTGCTGCCCCCCATCTGGCTACCAGACTGCTTCTCATCTGCAGTGACACAAATATCAGTCCAGAAAGGGAAGTTCAATCTCTACAAGGAGGGCGATCACCTTGAACCACACATCTGGGAGAGAAGGAGTTCAAATTGAAGCATGGCCACCAAGAGCCACTGTGAAGCACTCACTGAAAATCTATGATCAATTATGTTTACCTCTGAATGCAAAAAATATATTCTTACAACAGAGTGGCATTTACTTCTAGTTGGTCTATGTAGTATATTGTTGATACAAGGAGAGGTAAGTGATGAGAATCATCATGGGCATGGAAAATTTCTTGTACAAAGAAAGAATAAAAGTATTAAGAATTTATCTTACAAAGAAGATGTATAAAATGAAACATGACCAAAGTATATACTTTGGTATATACTCAGAAATAACCTTTAGGGTTTTTTCTCATAGTAAAAGTGTTTCTCAATTTCCTTGAGACTGAAAGAAAGTGAATTTAAAACTGGTAAAAGTAATCAATTTTCATTCAGCATTGAATTAGACTATAAAATTCATGGCCATAACTAATGATCATGGCTAAAAAACTAGCGGGATTCAAACAGTTTAGATCCTTGTGTAAATGACAGGAATACTTACACAAGAACACAGTAAATATTCAGAGTTTTATATAAACATTCTGCAAGGTATGGAAATCTTCAAGTTAGTGCTTCAGCCTACTTTTGTTGTTACAGGTGACAGGATAAATTAAGGGAGCTATAGACCTAAGGAAGAGGCAAAACAGAAGGCAGTCATTATGACTGGCTTGAATAATTTGATTCAAATGTCTGTGCTAGCAAATTATAATGACACATACGTATGTAGTGGCACTATTCTCTTGTGTGTGATTGTACACATCAATTTATCAAGCACTTTTAATGGACCCTGGCTACTACCATAAACTGTTACTTCACCAATATATCTGTGATGAGGTATATTTATTGAACATAGGGATATAGTCAAGTTTACAGTAACACCAGTGAGACCTTCTTCTACTGCCTTTGTATTAAAAAAAAAAAAAAAAAGGAACTCAGATTCTGGAAAATATCTTTTAAGAAACATTACACAAGCAACCACAGCTGAAAATCAAAGCAGGGTGAACAGAGTTTGAAAAGTCCTTCACTTTTCTGGATAAAATAATTCATGATACAAATCAGACTGAGACCTTCCGTTACTAATCTCTTCATTTAGACCTTAAATTAAAAACAAATGCTGACACGTGTATGGTTGTGGGAGGCATATTTGGGTTGTTGGGAAGGCAGCTTGTTAAATTCTAAGCCTTATCTTAGTATTATGCTGATTTGTTTTCTGTGTTCTGCAGTTTTACATTTTTGGTACCTGCCTTTGGCAAACCTAAACAGGCTGAACATGCTGTAAAGAGAACTGCATGTGCTGGTCTCTCAGAGGCTTATTTGTTGCCTGAAAAAAAGGTGTCTTAGGGGGGTGCAGAGGGGAATTGCCAAACACATGGAAAATTCAACACAAACTTCCAGCATACATTCAGACTTCCAGAAGACATTCAGAAGAATTACCATTTCATATTCGTATGTCAGTTGGGGCTGTGGCAAACTCGGTGAATATGTATCTGGTGTTTTTGAAGTGCAGACTCATACATGGGGTTTGGGCAAGCCGTCGGGTATCCTGAAAGAAAAATCTCAGCTACACGGTGTTCATTAGGCCCACTTTGAGTACAGCCTGACTTGTGATGTGCACAGTCTGTAGCCCTCCATACGTCCCATGGACCATGGAGCATTGCCATGCCTCCACGTTTCAAGACCATGCAGCTGTCTGTAGTCTGTAGACAGACTGAGAACTGGTCACCTTTATGGGATGCAGAAGGGGCAAATTACAGGCATCCTAACAGCAGGGATGGCGTGGCCACTGAGTCAAGGAAACCCTCTGTACTCATCTGTCTTGGAAATCCACTACCTCCATGGTTTTCCTCAATCGCATTTCCTTTGCACGTGAGACTCGAAACTGGATCTGTAAAACTGGAATACATCAGGCTGAAAAGTTTCACATGGTATTATTAAGTGTGTCAGGGAGCATCGTTAGATGAATAAGAAATAGGGCTTCGTTAAGACTGATACTGTACTTTGGTCTTTGACTACAGTCTTTGTTTCCTCCCCCCAAAAAAAATTCACTTTAAGGGGTGATTCTTTGTGAAATTATCAAGTCCCTCTTTATCTCTAAACCAATTCTGAGGTACTGCAAACTTGAGAATCCCACAGTAGGTATTGCAATCACAGGATATAATGCACTTCAAATTATTTTGCTTTTCTGTCTTTGTCATCTGGTTATATTTTCTGTATCCTAGAGTCAAATGTAGTCCTGCAGCATAAAACAGTCAGGGAATGGAAACTTGGCCCAATCTTGCACAATAATATCCTTTGAGTTTGTTTTTTATTGTCTATCTGATAGCCAGAAACTACTTAACAAGATGCTTATTTACTATCTAGTTTGCTCCACATGTTTAAAGTATAAAATTCTATCACTTGCTATTAGAACAAATGTCCTATCTTCCATGAGCTAATCTTGTGTGGCAGATGCACTGTCTTAAATGTATAAATCTATGAGAAAACCAATCTGATAAAATGTTATGCCTGCAAAATGATGATTCACTTATATCAATGTACTTGTCACTCAGACCTTTAAAAAATACATATAATCCCACAGGGTTGGGTGGGTGCTGAAAATATGCAAGACCTCGATAATAGGAAAACATTACCCACAAAGTGTGAAGGAGAAACACCAATTAATAAAAAAACAACCAGTCCGAATTCCCGAGTTTGTACACCACATATTACGAAAAGGAACATGTAAGCTTTTGGTCTTGGGTGCTACAGCAGCTACCTCGTGCGTGATGGCATCATTTCAGTTTTACTGGAGATATCTTACTCATCTCTCCAATTTTCATATCTGCACTTTTTATAAAAACAAATATGGCTTAGGCCTTATGAATCAATATTTTAATACCGGTGTCAAAAGCTGAACAGATGTGGCTGTTCTATTTAAACATCATGCTGCCTCCAAAATATCCACTTCTGAAAAGATTAGTCTCACTTTCTAAGCTACCTCTGAATAGCTACCTCAGCTTACCTACATAAAATTTTTCTTTATGTGTTTAAAATTATAATTGTTTTATATGATTTTCCAATATTGCTGATTGCAAGTGTGGTGAGCTTTAATCTCTGTCTTGAAGTCCACATGTGTTTTGTTTGTATCCATGCAATGAATTGCCTGAAAGACTCAACAGCTTTGCAGTGTAAGCCAAATACAGTTAACATTTAAGTTTTGGGGGTTTTATCCCAAATCATTCATAGACACAATGGTAAGAAATAGTCCTTTCTGTCCCTCTGCTATGGATAAAATAATTTTCCACAATACTTCATACTGAATCAGGTGCACCTTGCACCAAGGATTCCTGCAGATAACCTCTTTAGAAGCTAATGCATTTGACTTAACACCTGTGCTGTCTTTGAACGGAGCAGATTTCTGCAGCAACGAAGTCTCTCTTTGCTCTGCACTCCTGAAAATCAAGAATTAACTTCATTTTCCTTCTATATTAGTAATCTGTATGGGAAGTTTTTTGCAAAGTTTTATAGAAACAGAGTTTATGAAAAAGGAGTTCTCATAAATTTAATCTTCATAAAATTCAGTAGCAAGATGCAAGAGAGGCACTCAAATTAGTGCTCCCTCAGATGGAAAAACATATAAAAGCGAACTGTTACAGGCTCTGTAACTATAGTTTCACATTAGTCATAATATGGGTCTGATGGTGGTGTCATAGAGATATAGAGACAACGCTGTCGTTGTAAAGGATAGCTGGGGGACAACAGATACAGTGCAGATGCACTGCAGAAGAATCCGTGTTTCATCCCTTCTCTGCTCCGGGAATAGCTTGTTTTATTTGACATAAACTATTACTGGAGTCTGAAGTATTTAATAGAATTTGTCACAAACTATCCACATTACTTTAGTCAATGGTAGGATATTTAGGACTTAACGAAATTACTTCTATTTGGTGTTTAATAATTGACACTGCAGGATTTAGAGTGGGTGAATTAAGTCAGAATAATCTATTTGGCAAGGCACATAAAAGTGTTTTCAGTGAAATTTAATCAGAAATTATTTTAACTCCATAGCATTTAATAATAAAATTTAATAATAAGACATCTAGTTGCTATTCACAAACCTTATTCTGGAAAAGCATTACATAGGTGCATCAGTAGCTTGCTGGGTTTCGTAAGTTTGAGGTCATAATTTGCAACTATGATGCAATACCATCACTTAACTCTGCTAAAGGAAAGTTTAGAATGACTGGAAATGTTACAAGTGGGATGAGTAAAGGCATTACTTGCAATAGAAACAAAAAATATTCCTACTTCATTTAATTCCATTGTGCTCATGAGAAAATCCACATTTCACTCCCAAAAAAAAGCTACAGCAGAAGTCTAGTAATATTGTCCAACTAAAACCTCCTAGTTATCTTTTTATGGAAATTCATTTGGGGCCTGCTCCAAACCTTGTGAAAGTCAATATACAAGTTGCATTTGCTTTCATTAATCGATCTGACACTAACTAGACCAACAAAATATATAAAGGAGAGGATTTTGGTAGAACAAAACTACAAAACTGTACATTGAATTCCACTGGAGTAAATTGTTTTAAAGAGACACCCTATTACTGCTAGAGGAACCATGAGCTTAATAATAGGTATAGCAAATTTCTTATCTATGTTCTCAGGCAGTGAGAAAATGTCAATGGATGTTATCTGTGGAAACACAAGATCAAGTGGAAAAAAAAAAGTGAAATACAGTGAAGAGGAGGAAAATAACCAAGGGCCCTTTTGAGCCTGAGGAGGGGGGAGAGAAGCACTGGAAGGAGCCAGTCGTGAGCCATTATTTGAGCAAAAGGGAAGGCATCAAGTGAGTCCTGCTAAGGACCAAGAAATTCAGCTGGATCCATTGTCTCCTCATGGTAGGGGCCGTTGGGGGCAGCCTTGGTCAGGGGAAATAACTTTGTGTTTTGCTGCTTGGTAAAGTTTGCATTTCAGGTAATGAGCTGTACTTGAGGGAAGGGCAATAAGGAGTTTGGGTGTGGTACCAGTTTTTTTCCCGGCTAGTGAGGGAGCCTTTACAAAACACTGGGCCTTAGCAAGGACTGTGTGCTTGTACGAGACTTCCTTCACCTTGCAACAAAGATGTGAGGCTTTCCAGTATTTTAAAGCAGTCTTGACACATTATCTTTGAGTGTGTATCAAGAAAAATTGTCACCTCTCAAAAAGAACAGGAAAAAGAGATGTTTTGTGATCCATTGATTTGAAATTTTTAAGAAAACTTTTTGTATGTTGAAAAGTAACTATCTTTCAACCAGAATAAAATAAATACTTGTCTCAGGTTGTAAGCTCTTTGGAAAAGGGATCATCTGTATTTTTTTCTGTATTTTTAGCTTGCTGACTACAGCATGATTCTTCTCCAGGACTGGCACACAGGAGTAACAGCTGTAAAACATTGGTATCTCACAGATGGATATAAACCCACATGTATTTATGACCAGTCAAAAGACTGTCAATGTATTTGAAGTCCACTTGTAAGCCTTATAGCAAAGTTGCATTTGTACAAGTCACATGACCTGTGTAGGCTCCTGAAATAAATTACTGTTGTTCAAATGAGCATCATTTCTTGAATTTGCAGACACCTTTAATGTCACTGCACATTAGATTTGCAGGATTTAAAACTTTCACTTCATAACCTGGGTGCAACTACCATATCTTTTTTAAAAAAATTCTGTTCAGGTATAGAGCTAGAGGAACTGATTTTCCTGTCTTTTACATCATGCACTCATTCTGAAAAAGATCCTAAGCTATGTGTGAAATTGTAGAAAACTGTGTTAGTTACCAATGTAAGTTAAAGAATCCGTAATTAGTCGTGCTGGTTCTGAACTTCCAAGGCACAAAATGAGCTGTTGAAATCTTGTTGGGATGTTTTACTATTGTAAATACCAGGGAGAAATTAATCAATTGAAAATGGAGGGCAAAAATATAGCCATAAGAAATATGTATACAGGGAAAATAATAAATGAGGAAAGTCAACATGGTTGCGTATATTTCCTTCAGTGAGGGTAAAATCTGTAAAACTGGGTCTACATTGAGGTTTACCCAGATTGCTAGTCTCTATGCTATCCCGTCTCACTGACTGGGAAGCCAAACAGTGCTTTATATCAGTAGCTAAAAGCAAAACACAGACTTTCAATAGAGTTTAAATGTCATCTCTGCATCAGCAGTGTTAAGGACAAAGTTTTACTGGTGAATGAGAGAACGTGTTGCTTTGATGTAATTAATTTTATTTCGTGAGAATGCTCAAACAAACAATCTGTTCAAGTTATAAGCAATGTGACTATAGTCTGAGTATAATACAGACATAATACACTCAACTGAGTGAATAGTAAATACTTTGTGAGGGGTAAAAAGTGAAAAAAGAGCTGTTGTAGGCACTGCCACATGGTACACAGCATTTGCTGAGAATGACAATGCAACATCTCCTCCAGATTCCCACAGGATTCGTGTTATTTCAGGGTCTCATCCAATTTATTTGACATTTTTGTAAGATTCACATAAAATTGAATTGATTTTGGTCCTTATCTTGTCATGTAAAATACTGGCTAAAACCAGAGTTTATATTTGGAGAAGTGAAATAAAACCTTCCTGTTCCCATACCCTGAATAAGCACTTTCACCTTGTTTAAGATCATTCCAAAAATAACAGGAAGCAGGCAGGTAATAGGTACTATCTGGCCTAACATAATTGCAGCCCCAGGCAAGAAGGGAATAATGGATTATTCTATACTCATTTTCCCCATGACCAAATCTTCAAGGAAAAGGGACAATTGTAATAATAAAGATTTCAAATGTGTAAGAATTTGGCTTTTAAAAGCCAACTTATTAATGCACTACTTTAAAAAAATCAATCATTTCTACCAGATCTATGCAGTACACACACAGTTGTTTATTATTTACTCTGTTTCCCTTCTTTAGTTGAGGGATAAATGTCTAATAAAAACAAAGTCTGAAAAGGCTTGTATGACCACAGCTCAGCAGATCAGTGAAGAAAAGTAAGCTTGTGCTTAAAAATGTAGATCTCAGTTGTCAGGGTGTGCAAATACTGGGTTATAACTACTCTTTATTAGGCTTCCTGATGGTAGGAACTAGGGAAGGCATGAGCTGGGAAGTCATGAGTGCCAGGGAAAGACAGAGTGCCTTGCTCATTCTGGGGGATTGTGTAATATATTCATCCATCCCTCTGTCCATCCGTCCGTCCATCCATCCATCCATCTTCCGTGAGTATCACCAGCTGTAGATATATTCCCATATGTTGCAAAGCTCTTGTACTAATGGTGTTTGTGCCTCAATTTCCTGATGTTTGTCAGTGACCTTGGCTTGACCCTTAACAAATGCAGTGAGCTCCAGCTCTGTGTCAGCTGTTTGTAGTTCAGCACCCTCTCATGAGCTAAACTTCGCCCAGAAAAGCAAGAAGTTAAGCCTGCACCTAGCCATTCAAGTGCAAGATAGTTGGAGGTAGAATGACAATGTTGCCATGACTCGGTGACAGGAGAGTCAGACGGGATTGCGGGAAGAAGCAAGTGTGGCCTTCAGGTATCTGTCTGGGACACACACACCCACACAGATGTGGGTGATCTGCAGGCAGCTGTGTAGGACCGTCATCTTAGTAGTGCAATCACGACTTTTGACAGTCCCTTCTGATAAAGGATTTTAGCTAAGCTACCATCAATAAATAAAATTTAAAAAGAACTATATGCAATAAACTTTTTTTCATTGTTTGATTCATGGACATGAGAATTCACATAAAAATATTTCTCAGTGTCCCCATTCATTTGTGTAAATTTGTTCTACTGAATGCTGAGTGGTTGGTTACGCAATTTTAATGTGACAATTCCTGGGGAATTTGTACATCATCAACAATAAGGGCTCTGTGCTCATCAAATACATGGCCTACAGATGATCAGAGACTATGTTTCAGCCCTAAGCTCACACTGTCTTGCTAAACTTGTCTGGGCTGAGGAAACTTGTTTTTGCTCCTTCCTGTGGGCCTCCCACTAAGAAACAAAAGTGAATTGATTTCAGTATTTCCATCTCTGCTCTCAAAACCAAGCTGATCCTGAAAATTCAAAATGTGTCCCCTCAAAAAAAAAAATCACAAAAGGAAACATTGATCTCCACAAAAGCAAGAAAACATTTACGAAAAGGTGAATGAGGCCTCTGGTCTGTGTGCAAAAGACAATGAGTAATCTATGAGGAATAATATGTGTGATTTGTTTAACTAGAAATACTGCAGTGAAGGCAGTAAGACTCTTCCTGCTATCAGCAGTGAGAGCTGGAAGACAGTGTTCACTTATAACCCACACACAGGTTCCTGCTGATTTGCTGCTTAGCTCCCACAATCAGTAATAGTGGAAACTGCCTTTCTTCTTGAGACAGCTATCATCTTCACGCATATTACTTACTTCGTTTCTGTGCAAGCTTTTTCTTCTTTTCTGGTAAACATTCTTTTCTGTCTTGTCCAGGAATACTGATCATTTTACAGATTATAAATCAAGAAGGAGTCTAATGTTATCCCATAATCTGGCCTCCTACATAAACTATTTGAAGCAGTTCTTATTTGAATTGATGCACGCCTTTTAGATGTGTTTTTTTTTTATCCTTATCTCTTGAGTAATGCTTCAAAGACAGGAAAAAAAAAAAAAAGTTGAGGCCTGCATCCAACAACCCCTAAACCACTCTGTTCTGCCTCCCTTTATGCAACAGGCCTTTTGGGCTACATTTATACTTCTAGGTAAACCAGACTGGAGACTGTGCATTGATCCAGAAACCACGTGACATGGCTTGAATCCAGATCTGAAAACCCCCACCACCCCATCCCAACCCAATTCACTTTATCCAGACCTCCTAATGGGAAGGGTTCATGTAACATGCCGTCCACTTAGTGAAACCTACACGTTTTCAAGGACAGTAGTGCTAGTTGTTGAGGGCCAAAAATTATGCTTGGAAGTGTGTTAAAACTGCAGAAGTAACAGAAACTGCAGAAAGGTACATGTGTATGAGCTCTGACCTGTTTTACTTGCACATGTAAGAAGAACTCGGTGACCTTTATCTAAGCTTGCAGCATTCTCTTAGGTTTCTCCATCTACAACTTCTCTGTCATTTATGCAACACTCCCTCTTTACATACTCCACTCCTCCGTCTACTTGCCTTGACTACTGTGTATCTAATAAACTTATGTCATATACCCTACCACAAGCTGGGGGCCTCAGGATCTCCACGATGTGTGCTCCTACAGTTTGAACCTACATCCCAGTTCTTGTGTATATTCTCCCAAGTAAATATGTGGTGTGGTTGCTATCCTTGAAGGCAGGCTAACAGCTGGGTGGGCTGACTGTACGTGCTGAGGAAATGGGCAGATGTTGTCCATTACAATGAAAGTAACATGTGAGGAAACAGTTGCAATTGGTGCAATTGCTTGTGAGATCATGGTAATTTAAATGGTGTGACAAAGGAGCATTTTCAGAATTGAAAATCCTGAACATTTACAGGAAGATTAATTATTCTGAAGGAGACAAACTGGTCACAACTCTATACAGTTGTCTTCTGAAGCTGTCTTAAAATCAGCCTTATTCCTGGACTGTGAGGGCTGGGGTGATACCAAGAAAGAGGGAGTTTTTGACTGTTGCTGCCCAATCATAATTTTGGCATGATGGTGCTGAGTTTTCTTCTCAGGTAGGCAGGAGGTGTCACTTCCTTATTCAGTCAATGTCTGTAGGCAGGTAATGAGGTCTTAAGCAAGAAGATGTTCACAGTACTTGAATAAGGGGAAGCTCCAAGAAAACGGCCTTCTGTGCATACAACTGCTACTTGGATCACAAGGTAGGATGGGAATGTGGTACACAGTTTGTGACTGTAGGATTTGGGAAAGAACTAAAGAGTAGGGGTCATGGCATATGTTGATATGGCTAGGACCTCAAATTACCCTAATGGAGATAATTGACTTCAGTGCTTAAAACATTCCTTTTTGCTAGCTACTATCTAACTTCTTTATGAATACAGCTAATTTTCTTTTCGAGGTTCTACACTGGACCTCTGACACTTATACAAAGTCAGACATGATTCATATTACTTTTGAGACTACTTCAAATACAGATGCAGGTGGCATCATGGTAGTGTTGGATGTTACCCTCTGCAAGATGTACCTTTCTCAAAACCACAGTCTGCCTTTGTGGTTGTTGTTTTAGAAGCAGCCCTTCAGCTGGTGTTATCACATGATGACACAAAGTGTGGGAAATGAGACAGTCAACAGGTGCTAACAGACCTTGAATACTAGAAGCAAGAAAAAAAAAGAATAAAAAGACTAAGGCCAAGGAGATACAAAAGCACCAAAAATGCTGAATTTTTTTTTTCAAGGTAAAAATAAGCCAAGTCAAGAGAATTATAGGTCATTCTGGCTAGATCTGAGGAAACAGTGTGTGAGAACAATGTATTTATAGCCCATATTGTCATGTGATTGTAAGATTTCCATGGTCTATTACATCAGGCTTTCTCTAGGACTAAGTAGAAAAAAATTTTGATTTACTGCTCTTTATTTAGAAAGTTTTGCTGGCAATGGTAAAGCCATACAACACTGTCTGTTGTTTTAGTTGTTGCTTTTTCACTGAATTTTGTTTCAAGACATGGATTCCAGTGCAACCATAGGATCTGGGGCAAACTCAGTCCTAGAGCTGTTGAAAATTTACAGGAGATGCTGTAAGTCAAACATCATAAATTTACCTCTTCTTTTTAAAATTTTAATTCCTAAGGAAATGAGCATTTGGTTGTGCTATATGTCCAGAGGTCTATCTCTTTTATATGTCTCCTGCCCCATACCTTCTCATTTCACTGGCCAGTTTCTAGAAATTTCAAAATGTGGCAAGTATCTCAAAGATAATTATGATCTTAAGTGTTTCTTGGAATTCCGTTCCTTCAACCATCCTACATTAATACTGCAGTAGAGAAAAAGGAAGAAGAACTCAGCAGTTACAAAAAATATTTGCCTTTTTGGCCTATGAAGCTCCACATAGTAGCTGGCCACAAAGCACATCAGTCTCTCCAGGTCATCCACGATATCAACATCTCCTTCACGCTGAAGGTGTTGAAGGAATTATTTTTGAAAGGTGCTATCATGGTCAAAATGGTTGAGGGACAAAGGATCCAAGTCTGTAGGAAGCCATCAATTCCTTTGCTTATAGAACCACCTATTAATTACACATACAAAACCTTCCTGCAATCAGAAATATTAAGAATGCACTAGGCTATTCAATAAGCATATGCATGAAGAAGTACCCCCAAAACATCTTTAAATGCTATTAAATATGTGTAGAAAATAGCTAAGAAATATGTTGATATGTTTATGCATCAATTCTAAACATTAAAATGTTTACTTGCATAAACAAATACAATTACAGTACAATACAAATACAAGTACAATTACAGCACTTGCAATATAGGCACACAGAAAATTTGATTATCATTTCTGTTGGATTAGCATTATCTATTTTTTCCATACTCCTGACAAAATCTGAAGTCCAATTAAAAAATATTAACTATCCCAGAAATATTTTAATATATTTTGTTTTTATAGATTTACCAAAGACTTTCAAAATTAATACCAGACCAAAATTGAGCATAATTAATTGTAAGAATATGTTTCAAAGCAAAGACTGATAACAAAGGTATCTTCTGAAACAAAGGCTGAGACAAGCTTTTAGTTCAAGACATTGTTTTTTCATTGCTATCACCAGTGGGGCACATGGTTCATCGTGGCTTCTCTGCCAACTCTTCTTTTTTATGAGTCATCATGGGATCAAAAGTCTGTCAAACAACAGAACAGAGATAACATATCCATAGACCACACTGTTTCATATGTGTCTCCACAGCTTTATTCTAATATGCCAGAAGAGGAGACTCAAAATGACTTCTCCCTCGAGTCCGGACACTTCTTCAAGTGCTACCCTGTGCAAACTTTGGTGAGTTGAACAAAGGACAAAGCTGTCTGTAAACGACATTGGCATTACCAAGGGCTGTGGGGGTCAGCTTGGTCACTGCTGTAGATTAGCCTGTGTTCCTGACCCCTCTGGCCCAGCAGAAACACTGGGGTGCCTCAGTAGCTGTTCCAAAGATATGCTTATTTCAGCTATGGCATACCCTTGATTTCACACCAAAAACAGCAGGAGAGAGAAGTGTAGGGACAACTGCTGGCAAAACTTCATTACAACTTTAATTTTATTGATTTTAAATTGAACCTGTATAAAGGATCAGGCCCTCTATGGGAAAGACTCTATTGTACTGGTAAAGAATATTCCTCCCTAGATCAACAAACCAGCAATTAATTACTCCAAAAGGAAGTAATTACCTTAAAATTAACCAATAATGAATTTCTTTGAAAATATCTACAGCAACTTTTAAAAATGCTTTTTAAAAATAATTTAATTTCTAAGGAAATATTCAGAGAAACCCTCTGGCCCTTTTATTATATATGTTCAAATTTTCCAAGTGTGACTGCAGGTATAAGGAATAACGGTGATAGATCGCATTTTTTAGGCGCAATTCTTCACTAATGGTAAAAATAATGAAAAATTCCAAAGATAGACATGTCATGTACAATACAGAAAAGAATTCTAAAAAACAAGCCAAATGGAAAGTCATCTTTTAAATCAGCAGCAAGGCCCTTCCCCGGAGACTGAGTACAGTCAAAATAAAAAATTCTACTGAATAATTAACAGGTGTTATTGAAAATGGGGTGAAGTGGTTTTAGGCGTATATCCTGAAGGAAGTAGCATGAGCAGGGTACCATACTAAATAGTGCATTACAGGAAAATGAAATTCTACCCACCTAGCTGCTGTTGAACCTCTAAGAACTGCCATTGCGCAGGTGGTTAGTAATGCAGGAGCTAAGAAGGAAGTCTGGAGCACAACTATATCCTTCTTCTTAAAAGTGTTTTAGCATTGCTCCAGCAGACAACTAAAATCATCCTGGCAATGTTATAGAGGGCAATGTCAACTAACAATATGCCTGCTACACTCTACATGAGTATCCAGGTCCAAAGCTCAGTGAAGTAAAATGTGAGAGGGCTTTAGTGGGCCCTGGAACAGGGACAGATTGCATGAGGCAGAGAATCTGCTCTCAGTGCCTGGGAAGGGAGGAAGCCCACACATCCCATCCCATGGCACTCAGCGAGAGAGTTCTTCTTGGGTACCTATACATAGATTTCTGACTCAAAACACTGTGATCCAAGGGTGAGTTCTCTTAGACTATTCAAAGCTTGCAATGCCTGAACCAAAAGAGGTACAGAACATAATGTTGCACAATTAGCTAGTCTGACAGACTGAAATGTTTGTGTTCGTAGTATGGACTCATGTAGAAGACTCAGTGCGAAGAAATATCCTGAATAACTGCAAATAAACAAAGAAACATCAGAAAGTATTCTTTGAGAAAAATACCTGTTTGACATATGAAAACTCTGACCACAGTATGAGTCACTGCAAGTGACTTCTGATGATTCACTACCATTTTTTAAAACTCTGTTGTTTTAAATCTCTAGTTGTTTCAAAACTTTTTTTCTTTAATAAATGTTTTTGGGAAGTTTTCATATCAAAAGCCTGTGATTTATTTTTCTTCTTTTTAAGCCTCTAAACAGCAATACTGGTGGGCTGTAGTAGGTAAGTTTTTCTTGCTCCTTGTATCTTGAAAGGCCGTTTCTAGTACAGAGAATCAAGATCTTGACTGCTCTTTCTCAGACTGGAAATTACTTGTAATTCTGGTGGTGATGGACTCAGGACCAAGGGAACAGACCTCATGATAGCAAACCATTGGAATGCCACCGGATTATGTCTCTTGGCTACTAACATGGCCTTTGAGTAGTGGTTTCTGCCTTACTTGTGCAGGAAAGTTTAGTTGCTCACTTACACCAGTATCATTGCTCAGACAAAAATAGCTTGAACTTTCTGTCAGGTATGAGAAGGTTCCTCCCAGTCAAGCATGAATCCCTTTCCAAATGACGCAATATAAACTGGAAAAAAAAAAGTTTTCTGTATCAGAAAGAGACAGTTATGGGTTGTTTGAGTTCAGCTAAATCAAAGTAACTTGATACATTCAGCAGTGTCCATGTGGAAAGAGTTTAGTAGTGAAAAGCTCTGGTCTATAATTACTAATCCTCTTGACCATTCCCACAGTCTTCTGTCCTAAAGGCTTTATCCCCAGCTGATCTAAATTTAGGCAAGGTAAAAATGTTTCCTAGTAGTATCAAGGTGTTCAGACAAATTTTGCACGCAACAGTTTTGAAAATTGACACAAAACAGTTTTGGAATAGCTTTGAATAGTTTTGGAAATTCATTCAAGTTTAAACTGCTTTGCAGATAAATTATTTGAATAAAATAAATTACAGCCTTCCTAGTTTAGACCACAGAAAGAATTTCTTCAGTCTGTTCATTCTGTATCTTATTACATACAGGTAATATGAAAATTTTGGATGGGAAACACCAATAAAGTAATTCTTCCAATAATTCTGCTCCAAGGCATACATCAATGATTTCAACCACATGAAAAAAAACCAGCTGGTTTGGAGTTATTTGTTGCTCATATCATTGCTGATTCTGTGAACACTCCTAATCCATTTCGGTGCAATATTGAAGAGGTTAACTACTAACTAAACCAATCTAAGCCTGATTTGAGCTAATCTCTTTCACTTTGTAAAAGAATGCTGACATAATTAGTTAGCAACCCTCACTGTGAACAGCAGCTAAGAGTAAATTTTTTCTAAGTTATTTGTTAGAAAAATATGGCAGAAATAAAATCAGGCCTTAGGAGTGCAGAAGTAGACTGTAAAAATATTCATTCTGTGTGAGACCTAAGTCTGATTTAGCTCAGTGTTCAACATCTGCATTGACTACTAGCAAAACTGCTGCGGGGAACATATAAGGAACAGGGGCAAGTACTTAGTGATGCTGGTATGCATCAGCAGTCAATAATCAGAAGTTTAGGGTTCTCTCAGTTTGAAACCTCTTGATGGATCCATCCTGTGCTGATTTGACTGATCTCTTTTAATTAACCTCTATTTTGGCTTTCTTACTATCCTATGGCACTGTTTTTGCCACAGTATGCTTGGGCATCACATGGAAAAAGTATTTTCCTTTTCTTAAGCCTGCTGCCTGATCATTTTATGGAGTGACTCAAGTCTTTATGTAGCAAGAAGTAGAAGACAAGAAAGCTCTTACTAAATGTGAAATCAGTTTATTGTATCATATTTAACATGTTAGGCCATATTGTTTAGTTATGGATCAATGTAAATTTGCAAGTCCTTACTGAATTTTCCATTTGTTTTTAATGCATTTAGACCTGGCAGTTTATGCCATTTCAGTTACAGTATGGAGACCAACGCTTTTCTGATTCCTATGGGGACATCTGTTCATTAGCACGCAGGGTGGCCAATATCGCTTTAGGTAAAGATCAGCTAGTTCCTCTGTTCTACACACTTCGGAAGAATAGCTTTGCTTATAAAATGTAACAAATGTTTCCTGGACTCTAGCCAATATATTTTTGATTCTTTCTTGATCTTCATTTTCACTAATCCTTTTCTTTTTGTATTCTTGCCTTTTGTTGACATGCCAAAACTCTGTCAGTCTTGTTTCCTCTTTCAAAAAACGTATTTTTGTTAAATTGAATTAAGCATTCTACCCTGTTGCCAAGAGCAAATTAAATTCCCCCACACTGAAATCAAATTTCGTAAAGTGTCCGGGCAATTAGCTCTAATAAGTGGTTGCTGTAACTCTCAATTTTCCCCTTTTAAGGGTTTTCTTTTTTCTCTGTCTTTGTTTCTGAACAGATTCAGAATCGTGAGATTCGTTCTCTTCCCTCTGGTTGTCACCTTTTAGTTCCCCAGCATTCAGCTACCATCCATTGATACTTAGCCAAACCTCACTTTTAATCTATAACCCAAAGGTATTTAAGTAACAAATTGTTCATTCTTCAATCCGAAAGCTAAGTTGGTGGACCAGTCTGCTGGAACTGGAACAAAAGTTGAAGAACAGACTTCTGAAGAGCTCTCCCATGCACCGCATTTAAGCATATCATATGCACACTTGAGAGATTTCCCATGACAATTGAAAACTGGCACAGCTCACCCACATAACTCAACAACAGAAGTGTTTTACATCAGAACTTATCTTCCGTGCATTTGTTTTCAGGAGTTTGATTCCAAGACGTTCAAGGACGACAAAATTTGAGCACATAATTATTCCAAGTAGATGAGAAAGGCCCAATTTTAGAAGGATAATGAGAAAACTGTGCCTGTTTTATGATGGAACAGCTCAGATCTAGCCTAACCTTCTTGTAAAGCTTTAGCATTCTCACATCTGCAGCAGCCTACCATAGGCTTTCCTCTCCAGGCTGCCTTCAGCAAAGAGGTTTTTCTTATCCTGCGCCCCAAACCTTTTGTCTTGATGCACAGGCAGAATGCATTAAGACAAGGAATAAGGCTTCTCTCTGATTGCCATACCAAGCACTCTGTGGTGAGGAAGGATGTAATCAGAGCCAAGGAAGCAGTTGTTTCAGTTCCAATAAAAAGTCATCGTATACCATCAAAAAAAAAATAAATCTCTTGGATGGTTTCCCAATGTCAACTAGATTAGAATCAGCTAATTTGTTCATGAGAAATTTGACAGTTTGAACATTACTCAGTCAGCCACCGTCCCTCTCTTTCCTTTACATCTCCATTTATTTTGGCAGACTTGAATAGTGCACATGATAAAGCTGTGTTATAGTAACAGCCATCATGCTATTTTAAACATAACATTAGAAGTCAGAGAAAAGCTGCTTGGACCCCAAAGGACATCTCTCACTCTCTCTCACTATAAATACATATATATATATATGCAAATTGATCAGCTACACTGAAAACATTCTAATGAAGCAACAACTGATTTCAACACATGAAACCTGCAATTACATAAAATATTCTTTTGTTTAATAAAAATTATTTCTATCCACAGGTGCACACAGAATTGTTTTCCTGCCTCCCATACTTCCCATTGCAAATTGCCAATTCCTGTCAATGTATTAATCCTTTAAGCCAAAGATAGGAACATGTTCAGCTGTTCCTGTTCTCCCCTTCTTATTCTTACTGCCCCTGCAACACTCCTTAGTCTTCCTCTTCCCTAATGTAATGTTCTGTCAGCCCTGCAAGTGATACAGAAGGGACGTGCAGCTGGAAGTCGAGTGTCTAGTCCTCGTTGACATTCACTGGGGACTAGGCATTAGCTGCCCTTCATTGTTTTGAAAATTCCTTTATGAATAGTAACACGTTAATAACTCGGTTTCTATTTCCAGTTATTGTGGCCAGAACAGCCTCCAGAAATTCAGAGCTAGTCTTTGCCCTGGGCAGTATGATACCCATCTACTGCAGCCAATTCTTCTGCTTCTTCAGGCCACTTAAAATAATCTCCCTGTGGTCAAGGGCAAGAAGCTCAGCATGTATCTACAGAGAACAGGCAGAGGGGTCCTGAGGGAGGATGAGGTGACAGGTGGGAGGTGAAGCCTCTTTTTCTTCAGATGTCCCACCACTGCTCCATGTAATGGGCGGGAAAGGGTGTGGAACTAGGTCATGAAGCAGCCTACATCTGAACCTCCTCTCCTTTTATTCTAGGTGTCCTGGAACACTTTGCCATTCAAACCCCGGCACAGGCTCATATTGCATGACCTCACCACAGCAGCCACATGTGACCTGCTCCCAGTCTCATGTAGTACAGGAACGACAGTAGCCACCTTTATGTAACCATTACCAGAAATGCAGTGCCTATACTCACAGAGCCTCTAAGAAAAGACTAAGCTGTCTGAAGGCGAGTCTGATGGCTTGTGAGTTCCCACAAAGTCTGAAGTTCCAAAGTAACTCCCAAATTTCATTGTCCTCTATTTCATGAGCCATCCCCTTCTCTTCTTTCTTCATCTTTTAGTTTTCCATCTGGCAGACCTGATTCATGCTCTACTCTATCCTATCCCACATGCATCAGCTTCTTAATCCTTCTTGACTATTACCTCTGATAAGACTGACTTCTTCATTATTAATGTTATCAAAAGGATGAATTAAAATTAATGCAAGACTTGTAATTCAGCTGCACTGTTGAAGTGAGAAGTCAAGCCAGTCAAAACAGTAAATGAAACATGCTCAAAGGCATATCACAGCAGCTTTTAAAAGAAAACATAGACTCTTTAGAAAAGCCTAGGCTTCAGAACAGAGGAGAGAAAGGTGCATGATCATACAAGGGACAATAAGTCTTCACAGAAGCTATTTGTGAAGTACATATAATACTTTTCAAACATTTTAGGCCAGTCACATGATAAGCACAAGCCTTCTCATGATACAGCCACAGCATCCCTATGTCAAACCTAAAATATAATCTTCTATAGGAAAAAAATAATGTTTTTTGTATCGTAATCTTGACACTCTTCTCCTAATAACATCAGACACTATTTTTTCTATATTTTCCTTATATTACAAGTATTTTACCCAATATATTTGAGTTAGTTCATAATGCCGTATAATATACAGCTGTTGATTTTCAGCTTTGAATGAGAGGAAGAAATCACTTTCTTTTTCAACAATTCAGTCTGTTTCTCAGTCACTGAAATTCTCATTCTTTTGAAACTTTATTTTGCAAGCTAAGTAGTGCTTAAACTTGTATTACCTGGCCTTTAGATTAGCATTTCCATTGCTACAGTGAGCACTCTTGAAAAGCATATTACTTTATAAGCATTATATAAGCACATATTACTATATAAGCACTATACAAGCTCAATCAAGTGGGGAAAAATCATAAAACCTCAGATGGAAAACAGATTTAAATTATCATGAGGCATAAAAGGCAAGAAAGAAATTAATGTAATAGAAAGTGGAGGAAAGTAATGTACAGATCCATTACATAATGTATGAAAAAAGAAAGCATGGTTTCACACACATGAAAACATGAAAGATAAATTGCAATCAGCCACTTGGACAGAAGAGTACCAGACAAAAGAAGCAGGCCAAAGAACTTATTTAGACAAGTAAGCTATGTTCTAGCCAGCACAGATAGATGGAAGTTACTCTAGACAAAACTAGCAAAACTTAACAGTAGAAAAACTAGCTGATTTTGGAACTAAAAAATCATTTCCCAAATATTAGTGATTGCATGTGAGAACCTGGGGAGGACAAAAAAGCTCTAGAAAATGAGAAAAGTCAGAAGCCTTTTACAGAGGGAGAAAGGAAGATGTTAAAATGCCGAGCATCATAAACTAATCAATCTATAAAAATCATGGAATGAATACATGTCAAGTGCCTTAAAAATAATAAAGTGATAAAAGCCAGAACAAGGGTGTGTGGGGAACAGCTTACTTTACACCAAACTAATTTACTTCTATGACAGGAAATAGATGTAGCACAGAAGGAAGAAACAGATGAAGGCTATATTTCAATCACTTAAAGCCTTGGCATTGTCCACATGGTGTTCTCAAAAGGAAGCAGAATCTGGATATAGTCACTATCAGGTAGATAAGGTTGGCTGAATTGGTTTCAAATGTGCTTATCAGGGATTCCTCACCAAACAAAGAAAGTATCTCAAGTGGATGCAATTATTCCTTGGGTCTTCTGAATCCAATTATATTTATTATTTCTACAATGGCTTGCACAGTACAGTAGAAATTGCCCAATACAATAGAGAGTCAATATATTAGGTGGCTGGGAAGAAAAAGGAAACATTCATTTATTCTGTGCTGGGGAGATTTCTGGTAGTGTTCTCCCTACTTGTGCTGATACTGTGGGCCTCCAAAAGTATTCTAGTCACATCTATATTGCATACCAGATATGTTCTGCTTCTCAAACCTCTTGCCAACCCTGGTACCCATCCTAGTTCTGTTAAATCAGAGGTTGATGGATATTGCTTGTGCTGGGGAGTTTTGAAAAGTATTGTATTGTGAAGTTAATGAATGGATCTACGGATCTGACTCAAAGACCACTTTAGTTAATACAAGTGATAATGGTATGCAGATGGATGATAAAGTCTTTTGGAAAGCCAGAGTGACTGAAGTATTTAAATAACTTGAATAATTATCTGACAACAGGTTGAATAATAATCTGACAACTGCATTTGTTTTTACTTTAGTGGCAGTAGTCTTTTGGAAGTAGCTCCACATTCCCATCATTAATTTAAATTCAGGTAATTGAAAAACAGTAGTCCAGATGCTCAGCGAGGGAAAACTGCCTGCAGCACCATTTAGAAAAAGTAAGTTTGCCTGATTTATAAGAGGTCATGGATCTGGCCCCTGTTCCAATGTTAAGATATCTGTCTATGTTATGTGAATGAATTGGTGCTATTTTATTTGGTAGTATTTTTGAGTAGTTTATAGCAGTTTACAAAACAAAAACCAAAAACATTTCTGGTTTATATGGCATCTTTTACTTTAAAAATCAATTATTTGATAGAGTTGGGTTTGTTTCAGGTTTTTACTGAACATCGCTACATATCACATACTTAGGATTTTATATCAAAGGCCAATAACCATCATAGTCAAGCTTAAGGTCAGGATTTCCTTTAGTTAATGAATCATACCTATACTTTTTGTTAACTTCAGAGTCAAATCACCTTTACTTCTCCTTCTCTTTATTTTTGTATCACAGAATGGACAGAGAAAAGGCTAGGCTTATTCACAGGCACCAAGGCACAAGAAGGTTTGATCGAACAGCAAACTAAAATGTCAAGCACAAAGTTTCTGAAACGAAGATTCAAAAGCCTGCTCAGGCAAAACACCACCTCTCTGTCTTAGCTGAGTACAAGAGTTTCCCCAACAGCAAAATACTGGGTTTAAGTACAATGTCAGATTAGCTGAACCTTAAAAATTAGTCTCATTCTATTTGGACAAAAGCCTGGACAACTGAACAAAGTGAACCTACATTAACTTCCAGGTTAGCCGGCTGAGTGTTGTTGGGACTCTGCTTCTTTGGATATTGCTCCAGAAAATGTAATTTCTTTGTCATAGCAACCATGGCCTGCAGTGCAAGAACAGGATAAAAGGGAGGAAAAAGAAAGCAGCATTTACAGTTGATTTTTATTTCACTTAACTCTCGTACACAGTAGTGATTAATTTTTACCGGTAGGGAAAGTAAGGGCATACTTTTCATGAGTCATATTTTCTTGTGGATTTCTCAGTTTTTAATGTTTTGTTTCTTGATTTTCTTTGTAACTCCTTGTCACAGAGGTAAGATTAGCAGTAAAAAGGTGACTACCAGATGTGCTTTCTCCTCATCCTATCTTGGTAAGTATTTTTGAACTAAGTTGCAATTCAGGTCTTGTTACTAAGACCTGTCTGAAGAGAGCAGTTCAGGTCAGTCTTAAGTGCCTAAAGTAAAGGAATCTAACAAATATGCATATTTTTCATCTTTGGTCAAGGGATACAAAACCTCATCAAGCAAGCCACATTGCATTGACAGACATGAAAGGAGACTGGGAACTTACCTTTAGTCTTTGCAGTTTGAAGATCTTGATCAGCTTTTCAAAAAAAAAAACAACAACAAACCAAATCCAAAAGAACCCACAAACAAACAAACAAATACCACCCCCCAAAAAACTCCAACAAACAAATGCAAAAAATTTTATACATACAAACATAAAGTTCACAATTTAACCCTGATATAACTCACCTGGGCCTCCCAAATCATACCAAAAGTTAATCAGCCATACAGAGGTAAGGCTGAAAGGGCTCAAAAGTATTCACTGACTTTGCATGCCTCTGTTTATGGTTGTCTGGCTTTAAAGACTTACCAGCAGGTGTCTAATTTAGGCTATCTAAAAAAAGAAGAACCCAAAATGTGGGGGACTTTCAAAAAAGATTTCCCCAAGTGACTTGTACAAGGATTTTGAGTGTGCCCATGCCCAATTCAGAAAAGGCACCTGAGGACCTGATCCAAAATTGAGTGAAGTACACAGTCAGGTTGTATGACACTCATGCTTCTGGAAGTGGCAATCACAACATAAGCTGGATTGTGTAATATAATGCATTTGTAACAGGATTCTGAGGTAAAGAGATGATAGTTTTCATAATGAAACTGTATATTACTTTTGTATGCACCTGGTATGTGCTTGGTGTACAGACCTTGTCTTCTCTAAAATGAAGATGGGAAAAAAAGTGAGGGTTGGTTTTGTTTCAGTTCATTCATGATCTATGCTACAGTCCTGAAACCAAGGGAAAAAACAATCTTAGTCTTTCTCAGCCGGTCAAGGAGTGCCTGAGGAACCTACTGTAGTTCTTTTGACTGGTATTTAGAAAGTGTACTTAGCTTTTTCTTGAACTTTCTGGAAAATCAATGTCACTTGGGTATCAGGATTAAAGTATTCTGATGCCAGATTTCTACCTCCGTTTTCATATCCCTCAAACACTGACTTCATAAGATTTAAAAACTCAAATATCTTAACTTCTTTTTTTGTTTGTGTTTTTGTTTTCTGGTTCTGTTTTTTTGTTGTTTTTTTTAATTTACTGCTCTGTTAAAATCCTTAGCTCCCTCCTCACTGGCTAACAGGGCTTAAAAAGTCTTGTCTTATCTTCCTCAAGATTTTGTCAAAGATTAATGACCATGGCTTGCAATGCATCCCTTTTAATAAAAGAAAGGCTGTAATTTAATTTTTTTTTATTGTTACTACTAGGACAGTCAGGATATGAAAATGAAAGATTTTAGCAATATAGACAGAAAGACAGATTTGGAGAAGTTAGGCTAACCACCTGACAGTGTCAGAGTGCAAACAGAGGTGAGAAAGGAGGCCAAATGTATGTCAGTTTCTCACACCTGTGAGAAAGTAGGTGTGGAGAAGAGTTCACTTAAGAAAGAACAGGGAAATAGAAAAGTCTGTAAGACACTGAAAACAGTTGAACTCCCAACCTTCCCCAGACATTTTGTTGGAAAAAAAGGGGACAGTATTTGCCTGCCTTTTAGTAAAAGAAAACCAGGGCAGATTAACAGGTTATCTCACTATTTACAAAAGCAGAAAAAAATTCCCAGAATCTTGGGAATTATATGTATTTGACTAATCACAGTAATTGGCCTAATATTTTTCTTTCTAAGAGAGAATTTATTTGTTGGGTTTTTTTAATGAAATCTTTACTCAAGCAGATAATACCTATCTCAAAACCAGAGTGTGAAATCCTCCCTCCTGGGTGGGGACCTGTGCTCCCAGAGCCATAGAAGGTTAGCTACAACAGGGATGCCATTGAGCATCTCTGCACCTAATTTCCTCTCTCTGTCTGTGTGACCAAGTAGAGCAGCCCAGCAGCCATGGATTCACTGCATGGCATGGTTGATGTTGAGGGCCCCATGTCCACCCACTGAATGTTTCATGAGGTTTTAGTTGCAAGAAGCTGGAGCCTAGCACCAGGTGCTGAAAGCTGATGGGAACAGGAGTGCACTAGGTGTGCTCCTGCCACGCATTCCCATCTTACTTCCACCCAAGAGAGCACCCAGCCTTTGCACTCCCCAGCCACTCCACAACAGACTGGAGCAGGGCAAGAGGGGCAGGATGAGCAGGGGTCTTACTTCAAAGGTGCGACCACGATCTGCAGTGAGCCCTGAGTGTCCCCTGACCTGGGGCCCAGCCAGGTGGGCTGGTAGAGGGGGTATCTGCCAGCCAGGCCCTGTCCCAGTGGGAGGAAGCAGGTGGAAAAGCACCAAGGCTTTTTGGCCAGGCAAGCTCAGGCATGAGCCAGGCCCCGAGCTGTTCAGTCATGTCCTCAATGAAGCACTTCATACCCAGGCAGAGAGAAGCAAAAGCTTCAAGGACTGGTGGATTTCAGGCCACGACCAATAGTGGTTTCAGGACTGTGTCTCTTAAAGCATTATTCTGCTGCCTAAGCAACATCTTAGGCACCTGTATAGTACTTCAAGTCATTTGCCTGAAGCCACCACAGCCATTTGTGGCAGAACAGGAAAATACACCTTCATCCCCAGAGGCTCTGGCTAACACCATAACCGCACCTACGTCCTTCCTCTTTTCTCCTTCCTCCTGGCTGGTCAGAATCAGCTTAATTTCACATAAGAGGAACACATTTTGATCACAGAGAGATAGGGCCATGAGAGGCATTGCAATGAGACAATTCTTCCTGAAAAGGAGGCACTTCGATCACAAAAAGTCCATGTGGCACATAACCAGCTGCACCAAGCCCACAGTGGTCTGTCCGAGATGAAATGGCTGCAGCCATATGAAATGAGAGATAGCTGTGGGAATCAAGAGCAAAGGAGTTTGTGAAGTAAAGAGAAATGCTGGGAAAGATACATTATTTATTCAAAGGGAAATAAAATTCTTAACTGTCATCCAATTCACTCAACGGCAAAATTTCCACTGACCTGAAAACAACTGGATGACAAGCCATGTGCATGATGCAGAAAGTGGCCACAAGTGTTCAACTCAGCTGTCACCCCCTCTGTGAGGCTCTGAGACACCAGCATTTTGTTTCATCACAAATTAGCAGGAAAAATTTAAATATTTGATTTTTTTTTTCAAACTGAAATACTTGTTTTCAGTATGTGACAAGATTTATTTTAGGGCTTGAGTTTTTGGCCAATGCTATGATAGAAAAAGCTGCAGTAGTAAGTATGGAATTCCCTGCCTATTTACAGAATCACAGAATGCACAGAATAATCAAGGTTGGAAGAGACTTACAAGATCATCTAGTCCAACCATCAACCCAACACCAACATAATCACCTCTAAACCATATCCTCAAGTGCCACATCCAGACACCTCTTGAACACTTCCAAAGATGGTGACTCTACCACTTCCCTAGGCAACTTATTCCAATGCCTAATCACACTTTCAGTGAAAAATTATTTTCCTAGTATCTAATCTGAACATCAGTTTATTAGATCAGTATATAGAATATGAAAATTCTTGGTAATTTCTTGTTAAGTATTACAAAACTTAGTAATTCACAAGATTTTTTCTTGTTTAATTGAGTAAGCACTTCAAGATTTCCACTATATTTTCTGTTTTCTGTTCATTATTTTATACAGGCTGTACTTGCATGAAGAGGAATTTTAATCTTAAAACATAAAGCTTGAATTTTCAAAACTCAGGCAAGTTACCGTGCTCAAAATCTTGCTCCTTCTAATGAAGGAGCCTTGGCAGTTAGTTTTAATGAAACTGTGATGGAATCTATTACCTTTTACAAGTTTTGGATCATACCTTTGTTGAAAAATCTCTAATGAAATCTTTCATCATGGCAAAAATCTAAAGAGATGGAAATTGATCAAAAATAATTAATAGACTCTTTTCTCCAGGCTTGTTCCAACTTGTTGTTTAGTTTGCTTTAGTCAAATATTTTATTTGCAATACTTTATTTATTGGGCGTAACAAACAGTGAAAAATAATAATTAAAAATAAATCAAACAAATGGAGTATTTATCTTTATTTACAAGAACCTCCTCAACAATTCACATTTTCTAAATTACCGTGCCATTCTTTATGTGTTCATTGCACAGAAGTAGCAAAGTATATGTGAACTGCTACCAGATATTCTGATGTATACATTTTCTTGTGATATGTTTGCAAAATAATACAAAATTTATTAATTTCCCATTCTGTCCCTTATACTAATAATCACAGAGAAAAAGAAAGACAGCATCTCCAAAAAAGGATATGGAATAAGATGTGGCCCTGTTTTTTTCCAACTCTTCCTTTTTTTTACCTCATGGTCCCAGAGTCTGATCCCCTACAGGAGGGGAAAATGTCTCAGCTCTAGCCCCCGGTGGTTGGGTGAGTGCACAGGGAAGAGGACTAGTGATGGGAATGAGTGTGGACAAGAATATCTGATCTCGTATGCACTCCATGAAAACTGAGAAGAGAATGGTGCTGATTATCTGCTTTATGCCAGGGAAGAAGTTACATTTCCAAATTTGGGGCAAAGAGTCAAAATATTGAGATTTGCTTTATAAAACAAATTCCAAGTAATTTCTGGGAAAACATCAAAGCAACTGTATCAAAACTCTAAACATTGAAATGGTTCTGCTACATGATGTTAGTTTAGTAATGTAATACATTATTGTTCATTCTAACCTTAAACAGAATATAGATGACATAGTAGCACTAATGTAGAGGTTTTAATAAAATTAAAATGCAAATCAAATAAAAATTAAATAGCACAAGAAAAAGTTACATATGGAAGGTGAAAATGGTAGTAAGATTCAAACTCTTTAAAAATTAAATAAAACCTTGTAAAATATTTTGGACAGTTTTCTCATAATTTTCCTATATTTTGAAGGAATCTGATAATTAAGATCTTAGGGAAATGATACATTTGGGTTCTGCTTGTCCTTTCCTTTTATTTTTTTGTTATTTTGGGCTTTGGGCAATAAAATGTGCAACTTGGGATATTAGTATCTAGTTCTCTTTGCATAAGGAAGACAAGATATGATAGGATATGGTTTCAAAGATCTTTTTCCCATGAATCATCTTTATTCTGAAATAATATAAAACAAATGCTCATCTCACCTCCAGTCATCACTTCTCTACCGAAATGCAACACCATGTAACATGGTTCTTGCTTAGAAAGCAAGCTTTCTTGGAAAATGTGGAAGAAAGTATTCAGAGGAAGACCAAACCACAGCAAACAGCTTAAGCTTGCCCCTGTTCTGTACTTGTTTCCTTACACAGGGCTGCCAGCATCTCTCCAGAACCCCAGTGATGCTGTGCAAGCTGATATGGTTTCATCCATATGTCATAACCTGCAGGGTCCTAATTGCTGTTGCCTTGCTGTGGTTTGAAAAGCAAAAGAAAAGGACACCAGGTAGGAAGTTGCTTACAATCATTCTGCTACATTTTATGAGATTAAATGAGGGGATTTCCCGTCAGGGTGAAGGAGAAAGCACACCTGTAAAGACTAAACATCAGCAATAATTTGGCATAGTTTCCTTCCTGCTCCCTAACCCGCTGGAACATTTTTCACTTTTTTCAAACTCTCTTTTGTATTACAGATGAAAAACAATATAGAATTTGAAAGCTGCAAAGCTGTACTTTCCCACCTGTTCACGTCTTAACATGACTGGACTATTTTTGGTTTAGAAAAACTGAAGTACTGCTTTTATACCTCTCTACTTCTTTGCCTTCCAGTCTTGCTCTATGATTTATTTTGTCTCACTCTCCCCTTCTCTCTCATGTGTCATTTTGTTGATGCTCTGTAGAAATTGCCACACCCTCTTTACTTCACCACTGGGACAGCCTGGACTTTTCTCATGCTTGGATCACTCACTTGGATGTCACTCTGCTGATAGAAGCCCAGAGTGCAGAAGGGAGATAAACCCCATTTCTCCTATATGAAATAACGGTTGGACAAGACTTGACCAAAATACGTTCTGAAAGGGCCTCATCTAATATCCCCTGTAATCAGTGGAAGACCTTTAACTGACTTCAGCAGGTCCCAGATAAGGACCCACATTAATATTGCCATTATCATTTGTAACGGAGGCTCTCTGAACACTGCTGTACAGTATGGTTTGCAAGAATACGAAACAAATATGGGATGCTATGTTTGTCTCTGATGTTTTAAAAGAGCATTAGTTTCATGCAAATTTTTGCTTGCTTTGTCTTCTTTGATGCTTTTATATATCAGATATTCCCTTGTTAGAGGTTGTCCATGTGATTTGATGTCTCTCAAGCCTCAACAGAAAGATAAGAATATTAAAAATAAAGAAGGAAATTTTTCTCACAAATAGCTTAAGCATTTGCCTTGATGAAGCTTTAAAGAAAAAAAATACTTTGGAAAAATTCAGATAAAAGAAGAAGTCCCACCTTATTTAATCAGGTCTCACTTGTATGGATGACAGTGATACCATTATCCTTCATGTTGCATTGTGTTCCAGGAAGACACAGAGACCTAAATATCTCATATAAGAACCCAAGCTGAACTTTCTCGGGTCAGAGAGGTAGAAGACTTTAGAAAAAGGTGTAAATACTGCTTCCCTTTTAGAAAATTGCTTAAATACAGTGTAATAAAAATCTGAGGAGATCAGAAAAATTAATAGGGCTGTCTCTGCCCCTGTGGACCTCCACTATGTGGAAAAAAAAGTAAGTGGAGCAGAAAAAACTGTTCTAAAAGAAGGATATCTCTCAGAGTTTTTTGCTTCACTAATTTTCAATTTGATTTGTATCATGACCATTTCAGTGACTCGCATGAACTTTAATGCATTAACTTTTGAAGTGTCCTCTAAAGAATGGAAGTATTATCATCCCTTGTAAGGGTCCTTAAGCTGAACCTGCTCAAGCTGGATGATATGCATTGGGTCATGCAGCACATCAATTGTAGCATGCAGGCCTCTTCACTCGGACAAGTGAGCTCAGCAACTTCGGGATTACACTTGAGCACTTGAGGAAGTTGTACCTGTGTGAATTGCTGCTGGCCATTGCTCTTGAAGTCATCACATCTAGAACTGAGTTTCATGTGTTGTGTTCTGGGCTTTGTCCTAGTCTCATTTAGATGAATAGAAAAATCCTTTTGACTCTGCTATGAACAGAAGCAGGAATATGACATTCAAGGAGCCTGTTCAAGAACTAAATTTAGGCTTGCATCCGAGTAAGTCTGAATTCTGTCTAAACCAACTTAATTTATATTTGTACACATCTTTTTCTATCAATATCTAACAACCTCTTTCTTACACTTTACTCTTTTTCCTTCTCTCCCTGATTTCTTATTTACCCTCACCTACCATCTTTGCCAGTCTAAGAGAGCTTGCCAAAAACTGTAGTTTGTGTGCCCAAACCTCAGTACAGGCAGGAATGAAGCACCTAATCAATAAACACTTAGATCAGCCCTGTATTATCTCTAATAATTATCCAGTAACTTCTCCAAGTACTTTGGATTGTAGGTTTTACTAACTCAGTATATCAAAAAGTGTATATAAATAGAGAGTTTAAATGAATGCAAATAGTATTACTTGTATATCACAGTGAGGTTTGTCTGTATTAAAAACTATATAGTTGTAAAATTACATTTTCAGTTAAGCTGATAAAGTAAAAATAATTCAGCTGTGTTATTCATATAACTCTTATCCCAAATGGATAGTTAAAGATAAATTAATACAAGTCAGGCTGAACAAAAATAATATAATTTATAGTGTTTCACACTTTTTTTACTCACCTGCTTTCTAGTGCGATTGCAAGATAAACAACTTTAATTTTGATAAAGATGAAAACCTAGGTCTGGCCTTAGTACTCTGAAGCACTAAAATGCTGATGAAGATACAGAATAGCCAGAATAGAAGGAATGCTCACAGGCAACTCTTTTTTTGCCTCACAGGCAAAGTTCTCCCATGGACCGTTAAGGGTAGGGGAGAGATCCTTCAGTTTGCAGTAGGGTATAAAGACAATATTGGTTTGCCAATCACAGCTTTCCTAATCAAGGAGAAAGAAAAAAAAGAAAAAAAGAAAAAAATGTGGAAGCCTTGAAAGCCTCAAGAAATTTAACTTTAGCTTTATGTCTAAATAAAGCTTTAGGAGGTGGTAATACAGCCAAAGAGATACTGCAGAGTGTTTGCCAAGATGTAACTCTATGAAAAGAATTAAATTTTAGAATAACCTAGTAATTATTTCTGAAAAGGATTGGTGGATGGCTTTCTATTCACATGCCACTAACACTCTAAAGAACACCAATGAGCTGACCCTAAGAAATATGAAGTTGGCCATTTAACATACGATTTCAGACAGACATTATGAAAGTGTTTCCAGCTACTGAAATGGCACAGAAAAGCAAAGAAAACATGTGTGATCAAAACAATAGGCCGTACTTAAAGAATGATCTTGATCACAGGTGTGCTAGAAATGCAAAATGTAGGAAATGACAAAGGAAGGCTCATTTTTCAGTCGTGTGCTGAACAAAAGGTACACAGGAGGAGCATGCAGAGCCGTTCTTCTCAGGCTCTATTACTTGTGTCGCTAAGTGTGATGAATCCTGGAAAGTAGGCTTCCTACTTCACGGTAAGCATACAAGCTTTAAAACAGGCTTTGTATTTCTATTGTCAGCTAGTATACAATTATCTTCATTACCAATCCAAGCTAAAATAAACCAGTGTTGCCTCCAGTAGCTCAGCGGGACAGCTGGAAGGGAGGGGCAGTTTACAGAGGAGACAACACACATTTGTTCTTGTTTGAGACCCAGTGGACAGGACGAGTAGAGGTGTGCAATCTGTTAAGCTGCAGTATCATACCAATGCAGCTTATACAGAAGTGTAAAGGGAGCAGGTGAAGAATGTGGGTCTCTTGACATAGGCAAGAAGGATGAAAAGCTAGTGAGGCAATTCCCTTATAGCTGTGATGCAAAGCATCGTATCTCATTTCTCAACAAGCAGGAGATCACTGCAAGTGGGGAGCATTTTCCTCAAGAAAAAGGAAGTAGTTGGTGTGCTTCGTGCTGTTCTCCTGTGATATGAGAGCAGTGGAAGACACCTATTCTACAAATGAATCTTTTGTGAGTTTCACTCTTGCCTACAGTTACCCTGAGGTCATTCTCCGCAGTCAGCTCATCTGTATCAGAAAGGAAAGGAATACAGAATGACAGGGCCTTTCCAACACCCATAAAAAAAAAATTGCCTGAAAATGTTTCTTGTAAAACAAAAAATATTCTTGGCATTGGTCCCTTCCACATAAGAGTAAAATGGTCCTCTTTCTTTCTTCTCTTAAATGAAACCATATGAAGCTTCTATGACTTGTTCCTTACACTAAGTTTCTGTTAGTAGAGTATTGGGGTACATTACTCCAAAGCCAGGCGTTTTCCTACAGAAAGATTTGATAACAATGGATATCCCAACCTGTCATCCAGTTACAGAGACAAAAATCTCAATATATTTATCCTGTGAAAGAAAGCACAGGGTCAGGGAAATCTACAGGCCATTGCTCTTTGGGAAAGTCAAAACCAACAAAACTACATTTGCCTGACCAGTACCTTACACAGTAGAGTAAATACGTCCTGCCTTTTCAAACAGTAGTGAATTGCTAGCTACATGCAAAAAAGCATATTTTTTGTAGGTTTAGGGTAATCCCTAAAACCTGGAAAGGAAACTGAAAATAGAAGACAGGATGGCCCTGAGGCTTTCAGAAACTGCTGAAAAACTTCACTATTTCTAGAGTAGCCTACAGCATGTAAAAAAAACCCTGAAAATCTCTGAATTCTGACACTTTAGTAAGGCAGTAAAAAAAAATAAAAAGGTGATTTTATGATAATACCATCTTTGTCTGAGGAAGACTGGAAGAGTGGATATCAATCTTCATGTGCTAGAGGGAGAGAAATAGCCAGCTGGGCTAGAATATTAGCCAAAATACTTATGAACTGTGTGATTGTCAAGTACAACTAAAATGTCACTGTGAAGGTTAAGAGTATGTTTTCTTACTGGGGAATTCCAGAGGAACTATTACAGGAAAAAGAAAAAAAAAAAAAAAAGACTCTAGTTTATAGGGCAAGGTTTCAAAGCTTTTTTGGCAAGATATAATTTCTACTGCATTATCACCAGCCCTCAATATCCTCAAGCAAAGGCAGAGACTGGAAGAAATGTGCAGACAAGATGATCCTTCCTTGGCACAGTTATGTACAGATCAGCTCCTGTTATGTCAGCTAAATAAAACACACTTCACAGAGAAGCATTTGCCATCGCAGTAACTGATGCTAGAAGAATCTCTGGTTATGTACCTACCTACCTATGTATCTCCAGAAAATAGAGGTTGTACAGACCATATTGATAATGTCCGTCTGTTTCTGAAACATTTAGATGAGATTTTAGGTGAGGAGCAAAAAAAAAGAATTGTCTCAGCAAAACCATGGGAGTAGTTTTCTACAAAAAAATGCTGAAGTCTGTTATTGTCAGGAGTACCTGAAACTGTACATTTAACAGAAACAGCAACATTGCCTCTATTGCTTACAAAGCCAAGAGGTAGCTGAGGCTAAAAAAAATCACATGATTTGCCACCAAAGCAACCTCTGGTAGTGTGAAAACAGGTTTAATACATATTTGCTTCAGTCAAATGTGTTAACTTGGACAGTATGAACTGGTACGGGAATTTTGCCTGTGTTTAAAGCAGCCTGAAGAAGTAGCTCCTGTGATAAGCTCATAGCATTCATTTGAATAAGTCTGAAATCTAGAGATGGACCATTTAGACGTTGTCATTGACTACTTCATCGTTTATATTGGAAACATTAAAAATGTTTCTCAGTTCTGTCCAAACTCCTCCAGACTAAGATTTCTTGTAACACAGCGTAAATGTCTCCAACTTCATTCTTGACCTCTAGAAGGCACTGGCTCCTCAGAGTAGAGAATTTGTGACTGTGTGTTAGCTTACCGCTAACACCTCATTTTACACCTGAAATTTAGGGCATCTGAGGTTAATTTTAGTGCCCCTTCCAGTGTAATCAGATAGCTCTTATGTGTCTGTCAAGATGTCATTAGTCAAAGCTCCATAATGGCACTTGGCTGGTGTGTTGCCACTGTTGACTTCTAGTGCCTCATCCTAAGAGTTGTGTCCTGCTCTCCAGTTATATTTGGGCAGAGAGTGGGGATATAAGCAGATACTGGCCTCCTCGTCGATTTAAAACAACATCTGACAAGTGATAGATCAGTAAGGATAGGTGCTTTACTTATTCATATGCACCCTCCAGCAATTTAGCTGGTTCCCTAATTGTCTTGTTTAAGAAATGTGAGTTGTCTCTACTTGTTTTATGTTTCTATCCACAAAGCACTAAGGATCCTCTCATTTTGTCATTCTCAGAGCTACTAAAAGCTACTTTATTTTTCCTTTTCTGTTGCTCAGAGTGCAAGACTGCCTCTCTGTTGGTGACCAGTTTGGAGAGTCAGATAATCAAGAAGATGAAATTGTTCCATAATTTTGCTTATGTAAAGTAGGTGTATCTAAAAAAATTAAAAAAACACTCCCTAGAGGAAATGTGATCACTTATATTTCTAACTGAGGAAACAAAAAAAGGAACATCCCTAAAAATTGCAATTTGCGTAAAACCAGAACAAAAAATTTTAATGAGAGTTCCATGTGAAAAGAGAGGCAAGGCACTGGGAAATTGTATGTGATTGCAAGTGAACAAAAAGTGAACTGAACCTAATAAAATTATTATACTCATGCTTTATTCTGAATGAACCAAGTAGTAAATATTTTATTGCAGAGTTAAGCCTAATAGGTGACTAAGTAAAGGAAAATTTTCAAAAAATAATGTTGCATGACAAGTCTCTCAGCCAGTTTCCACAGGGAAGAAATATCCAACTTTAACCTAAAAGTACAGACCAGAAAAACTGTCTTTGGCTGCATCTGATTCTAGTCTAGCAATAATACCCCCATCAAACTGAAGTCCAAGCAATTGCCCCCACAGCAAGTTCACTTCTGATAAGAAGTTAAGCACTCTCGATGCTCAGTTTCTGTACCATCTCCAAAAATAGCTGAGGAATCAGAAACCAACTGCTGACCTGGTGGTACAACAGGCAGATGATGGGCCAGCTCCCCTTTCACGGCTCTATGTGTTTTACAGTGCTGACAACACTGGAGCTTGTTTTCATAAGTATACTATCCAGATATGAGTCAGAAGGTGTATGAAGAATGTGTACCACTAAGATTCAATTTTTAAAGTCACTTTTCTGTTCAAAACCACATTGAAAAAAAAAAAAAAAGAAAGAAAAAAGAAAAAAATCAAACCAAAAAAACCCACCTCACAACATAGAAGTGCTAAACTGACAAAACCTATCACTAATAGCTGCCTAAATCAATAGCTGATCATGTCTTGCACTCTAACTTCAGTGGGGATGGAAAAGTGGAAAGGTGCTTGATGTATAACTATGAAAAATGTTCATTTTGGGAAACATTTTGGATTAACAAACCTGGACATTGAACACTATTTAGCTTTCAAAATAAAAAACTAAGTTTATGTCAGCTGAACATAAACCAATTATGTTGGTTACTATTCAAAAGAAGGAAAAATATAAATAAGGTTTGAGTTTGCTATGGACACTTTTTGCATCACAAAATGCCTGCAAGGTAAGAAATGCCTATGAAGAGGAAAACAGGCACTTGTGAAGTCCACCTTTGAAGCTATATGCATGGCATGGCCATTTGCTGGGAGATCTGTAATCCATACTAGAAAGCAACAGTAGATGGCCTACTTTTCACAAAAAGTGAGAGCTAGAGAAAACCACATTGTGCCATAGGGAGGGGAAGCACAGGCATAGCCTTCATTATTAATTGGCATACAGAGAAAGAGCAAGCAGAAACAAGACTAGTGAAAGAAAGAAGGGAATTCTCCCCGGAAACATATGGGAAGCACAAAACAGAAGTAATGAAACATTAAAGAATAGGGATACAAACACCAGCATGTCCAGAAAGTGCATAATGAAAGCCCTGGAAGTGTGAATGCAAAGGTTAATGGCTTCTTTTACACGTGTGAGAGAGTGCACAGCAAAAGACCGGGGTATCTAAATAAGAAACGTATGAAAGAGTCTTCCAAGTATCATTTTCTATATAACTCATCAGCCTTCACTAAAGGGAGAAGTAAAGGAAAGCACAGAAAATTCCACTTTGACACCTGTCCTTTAAAGCTGTTTTCATTTTCACAATTTATCTTTGTAGTTACTGCACAGCTGAGGTCCCAAAGCCAAGCACTGTTAGCAAGTCACTCTGGCCATAGACCTGGTGTTCTACTCACTTTAGTGGTCCACTGGACCAATTCCTTTTTTTAATTAGACACTAAGGCTAATTTTTAGGCTAACCTTGCCATATAGACCAAATAAATGCTTGAATTCCTAAATTAAAATAAGCACCCAGCCACTGTTGAGGTGCTCTCTCCCCAGGAAGATGAGCACAAGCCTTTTCAATATGTTTGATTATCCTTTTCTTACCTGGCCTAGTTCTCAAACCGCAAGTTGCTGAATGTTGTCAATTGACATTTACAAGATACTTTGGGAAATATTTTTGTGCCAGTGCACGTAAACATGCAATTTGAAGAACTGTTCCTAAAAAACATTTAGTGAACACGTTTTCAAAGAGCATACCCAAACTTCGTTGGACACAAATAGTAATAAGGTAGTAATTGCTTCACAGTTGTCTAAGTGATAGCAATCACCTCTTTAGCCACTTGGTCTTGCTTCTAATTAAGATCCTGCAAACTTCTTTGAAAGCTAATGGTGTGATGTAGGAGCAGCTTAATGGAATTAAATGGCAGGACTTACGGACACAAAGAAGAGAGGAAGGAGCGCAGCGGTATTTGTATACACAGTGTTACTGCAAACATAATTTGACTGGCTCTTAAACAGCAGTGAATATCAAGGGTTGCAAGATATAAAAATGGAGGTGATTAATTCTGTCTTGGCCTGAAAAAATTACTTTGCTTGCCAATATTTTGGCACCTCCTACTGACTAATACAGAAAAGGTCTGAGGATGTAAAACAGTGAAAAATGAAAAGTTTTGCTAGTTAGCCTACATTAGCCTACCACAGCAATAGAGCAAGTGTGAAGAAAAGTGTAAAAAGAAGGATTGATTCTACCTCACAATATTCAGTTAGGTAAATGATGAGAGAAGATTTTAGAGATGAAAGGTTATAAGCATATAAAATATTGGATTTCAATCAGATAATAACAGAAGTGGGAAATAGGTCTTTATGTGTGAAGTGTAAGTATCCATGACAAATCTACAAGATGAGATTAATAATGGGTCAACATCTAAAAGAAAACATGTAAGAAATGGCTGCAACCAGTGAGTTAGAACCACAGATGGAGACACATCTCCTTTGCATATCTTCCAGTAAAAGGAGAAATTATTAAATTTTACAGACAATGGGTCTGACAACAGTGTGCCCACTCTTTTATTTAAACTGGTGTAAATCATATTTATTTCCTTCCAGTGTATCAAGTCAATAGAACAAGAATGGAGAAAGACTGCTGCAAAGGAGAACCAGGCCTCCTCAGCAGCATAACAGAGAAAAAAGGGTAAGTAGTTGGTGTCTATAGGACTTTGCTATGTCCTGCATTGCACAAATAAGTGGCTAAACTCATTTTACACCTGTTTACTCTCAAGTACACTATACTGTGGTTTATAGACCAAGCTCTCATTTTGGGTGCAGACTGGTAGTGCCTTCAGAAACATCACTGCAGTTGCTCTGCATTTACAAGAGCAAAAATGGGAGTGAAGAAGCAGACCGAATTCTGTGTTAAACGGGTGCAAAGGTGCAGCACCTCCCTCAGAGGACACTTTTAAAAGCAGCCACAGAACAAAAGCCTCTCTGCTTGCCAGACAGGCATGCATTATAGGAACCACACCCTTCTAGGTAAACATGTACATAGAGCAAATCACTTCTTTTGTGAATAGGGCTTACTTTATCATTTTGTGAATAGGGTTTACTTTATCATTTTGAAATGCATATTCCTGTTTCTTGACATATTAGTAGGCTTAAAGGAATCATTTAAGAAAATAAACTTATTTGCCTATGTTTAGACTTATTTGTCATCTCCTCTGTTATTAATCAAATGTGTCTAATATTTTTATCACATTGTATTTTAAATAAATAAATAAACACCACAATTGCCTTTCAAATAGTTAGTTGCTAGCAATAAAATAAAAGCAAGAAATCACATAATCTCCTGTGTGATGAGAGTAGGTGGAAAGGATGTATTGCTCCAGGTATTCTGGTAACAGACAATGTCAATACCCCACATATTGCGAATTTTCTATTGCTTTGAATGTCAGTGCCCTGCTACGAGTTGAAAAAATGAAGCTGCAGATGCAATGAGTGCTTCTTATTGTTACTTCTGTGTTTTAAAAAGAAATTAGACTGTTCTGAGTGATGATGTAGGGTTTTACATGGAAAGAGGCTGGTTTTCACAGGAGGCACTGCACTTGGAACGCCACCAAGAGCACCGTGCTCAGGCAGCCAAGTCACCGTGTGGTTCTGCTGTTGTCCAAGGAACTGGTGCCACTTGCCCCAAGCCTCATTTTGCACCTACTATACTGTGCTGTTTCAGAACGAATGAAATAACAGCTTTTGTACAACATATGTTCAGTTCCTATAGTAAGCTATTTTTGCAGTTGGAAGGCCTCAGGCATTACTCTCCTTCCAAGCCATACACAAACAAAGAGGGCTTACCACAAAAAAGAGCCTCTGCTGAAGATTGTAAGGTTTACCTTAGCTCTCTCACTCAAGATCCTAATTTCATCAAGTGATGTCCCTTCTTTTCATTTTATATTATATAGCTATAACCTTAAGTTTTCTCTCAGGAGCAGCACAGGTCCCTTCTGGTTTTCTCTTACCTTTAAAACCAATAGGATCATCCAAGACTTTGCCATCAGGAAAATCTAGATGTTACATCAGAAAGGAAATACATCTTTTATTCTGCTAGTAATCCCTTTCCTATAAAATTTCAATTGATTCAGTCTCACCTTACTAGTGAATTCTTATTGCTGCCTGACTTGAACCAAGGTCAACAATACTTTAAAAATAAATAAAGAAAAAGATATAGTGCAATCAGTTCTGAACTGCTGCCGTCTTATTTCTGTTCTCTATTTCTCCAGATAACATAGGATTTTCAGTGTAGGTGCTCTGCTATAATCACAGGGTAACAGAGGTCTAGGGGGCTCTAAAATTACATATGCTGAAACCAGATGTACAACTTAAAGATCTAGGTACACCATCTACATCGCTGGAGTAGAGGGCCATCAGAGCACCTCCTTCTTTCTCCAAACACATGGATGCATAGCTTAGGAGCGATCTTGTTTCCAGCTGCTGAAAGTTTCCAATTAGCTCAGTACCCTTTCTCTGGCTTTTCAGCCTGGCTGCAAGAAAACGTGGGTATGATGGTGTGGATGTAGCTGCATCTCCTGCTGGCCCACACTTTGTCATCTGTTTTGGGCCTATCCAGATCCATGCAATGTCCATTTTCAGTAGGGTAGGTGATTGCCACTCACACCTATGTGTTTGTTGTTCTTGGAGTCCCAGTGCATGTGCAGATCTGGGTGGTGACACATCCAGCTGCCTCTGAGGCAGGTACCCCTCAGGAGGCCAGCAGTGCAGACACCAGGCTGGCCCTCACACACCGCACAGTTTAGTGGAACAAAAATGTTAATGCACATTGTGGGACAAAATTTGTATCCACAGATAAGGGAATCTGGCTAAATATGTGGCTCGAAGTGACTTGGTATGTGATACAGGTGGCATTAAACCCTGGTCCTCCTGTCTCCTTTCCCCGAGTTTTTAATCAATCTTCTTATCTCCTTTCATGAGGAGCTTATGTAAGGAAGTCTACATCAGAAGAAAACATACATTTTTATTTTATTTCAAATGTGTTAACATTATTTATGAAAAAACATTTCTGGCCAAACTATCAAAAACCATCTGACGTTCAATTATAAAAATACCACAACTGCATTTGAAACTTTACCGTAACTACAGTCTAAAAGTGAAACTAAAAAAGTGAAAGTTGCTTGTTGTTTTATGCTGCATAGACTGAAAGAAACGAAGAAAGTAAACAAAAAAGCACACATTAACATACATTTATAAAAATCCTTCTTGCATTCTAAGATACCTTTGGATCAGAGGGAAAGAAGGCTGGCAATTTGTAACACTTTTGATAGGAAAAAAATATGTCCGTGATCATATAAGTTGTTAGACACTGATTTCACAGTATTCCTTGCAGATTCTGTGACTAACTCAGAAAAAGTAGGAACAGGTAGATAGAGATTGCTGCAGAGATTTTCAAAAGTTTAAAAAGAATGTTTGCAACTACCTCCTGTCCATTTGGAAAATCTGGTGTTCAGTCTTACTGTTCTTCTCACAGCTAAATTTTCTTCACTATTCCTTTTCTATTTGGTTATGCCTAATTAACTAACGTTGGCAATACTCAGACAAGGTCATGCCCACTAAATAGCAGATTGCAAGAGGAAAACATTACGGAAGAGGACAACACATCTTGGATTTGATGTTTAACTAGGATTCTTGACATTTTCTTCACATGCTTCTAAACTCCATTTTGAGGTTTATGTTTGTAGTGGAGGTGCAGGAAATCAAGTGACTCAATGTGTATTTACTATTTATATAATTACTTCTATTAAATTACTTATACAATTTGTGTAAGTAAAAAAAAAATCACCAGAACATGCAGTTACACTGTTTACAATTACTCTGTCAGTTGATGCAATTACTATAAATAGGCTCAGAGACATCACTAATTAATGAAGTTGGAAGGGTAATATAAGAAGTCTGCTACAGCACATCTAGGGCATATGATATCTTGAGATGTAGAAGGGTGATTTCTTTTTCTGTTGGGCTTTGTCAAGGATACATTATAAAGAACCTTGGCACCCCAAATTCCCCCAAGCTACAGATGCTCAGGAAAGAAAGCAAAATAGTAGAGTTGTGTCTTGTTTTTAGCTAAATTTTAAACATTAAGAATGAACCAACACCAGTGGAGTGCGTACACACACCTGACTGATTTTAGTGGGGTTTATACATGTGGAGTGAGGTGGGGAAGACTGATCTTTAAACCTGGAGCAGAGGTGCCATTCCCCTCTCTATTTTGAACACTGTAAGGTATATTTTATTTGCAATTCTATGTAATCTTATAAACCAAATGTGGTGGATTTCTTTTTCAATCTGAGAATTATTTTTTCAGAGTCATTGGAGAAGAAATGTAGCCTTGCACAAAAATTGTCAGAAGAAAATTGTGCCTATTAACAGTTCTCTTGAGAGCAATAATAGACATTCTTTGGATTTGTTCAGCAAATTTACATCCCAATCAGGAAGATGTTGCATTTGTCTCAGTTAACACTGAAATATTTGCAAAAATCAGTAAGGGAAAGTGTTTCCTGCAGAAGAAGGAAGAGATAACCTTGCACAGTTTTGTTTGTAACTTTTTGGGATACTATAGGCAAAATGATCGCACCATTTCAGTGAACTGTGCATTTTCAGGCACAGAGTAGTATGTGCCCTTGACAGTAGATCCAGTGAATCCTGTCATATCCTTACAGCTGCATTGATGACAGGCCCAGCTTTGGGCCTCCTGTGTACATAAGCAATACTCACCAGTGGAGCAGTACTCAGAAGCCTCTCTTAAATAACTTTCTGTAAAGGATTCAGGAACATTTTACACACACACACACACACACACACACACACACACACACACAGAAAAATTATACTCTTGTGGATCACCATCAGCTTTGTTTCTGCAACAGTAACATCCCCAGCCTGGCAACAGTGTGGACACTAAGATGTCTTTCTGTGTTTCCTCTGGCCTTCTGATTTCCTTCATTCCACAAATACATCTTTACCAGAAAAAAAAAAAAAACAAAATACAACCCAACTCAAAAAATCTAAAGGATCTGAGTAGCCTTGTTCTCTGCCGATGCCAATACGCACCTTATACAAAGCTCACCAAATGTAAAATACACTGAATTAGTCTTCAGTTTTTCAGTTCTCATGCTGCCATTGGCATTAAAGGCCCCCTCTCCCTCCTTCCTCGCAGAGGAATGCTTTGCAAAGATGTCACGGCACAACGCCCCTTCCCCCTGCAATAATGCTGGTGCCCTGGTGCAGCAGACCCCTTTTACAGGTAGGCAAATGGAGTCCGGGCGGGACGGCACCTCCTGCCAGAGGCATGGCTGGGGCAAAACAGGAACGACGTGCACCCTCCGGCGTTTGGGACGAGGTGCGATCCCAAGACCTGATGCAGAGCTCGGGGAGACAGCCCCGGCTGTCTGTCCATCTCCGCGCTGCCTGAGCCGGTGAATCCCGTTAAGCGGGAGCCTACGGGACGCACAGATACCCGACGGGGCGGTGGCGGGGAGTGTGATGGGGCTGCGCTGTGCCCAGCGCACGGCCTCGGCATCCCGCCACGTCTCTCCGGGAGCGGCGCCGCGGGCTCGGGAGCGGCCCGCGGCCCCGCCCCGGCCCGCCCCGTCGGCGGCTCATTGATGAGCCGCGGGCCTTTGAGGAAAGGGCGAGTGCGCCGAAACCGCTGCAAAGCCATGATTTTTCAAGCAGCAGCGCAGCCTGGGAACTTTGCATGTTTCGCCATTTTTCACATCCTGACTCATTTCTGTATCAAAAAACGTGTTCTCTGGTGCTCATCGGACACCCGCCGTCTCTCCCGCCGCCGTCGCGGCAGGCAGCATCCCCCGCCGGGCAGCAGCAAGGGGAACTATAGCAGAAATCCCCCGCGGCGAGGCAACCGCAGCCGAGCCTCGGACAGCCCCGGCCCCGGCTCCCTCTGAGTCCCCCCGGAGTTCCTTTAATATTTCCAGCGAGAGTTGCTAGCCCCCCGGGGGCCGGTGCCGCTGCAGCCCGCACGCCACGCCGAGAGCAGAGCAGGTGCACCCGCGAGGGCCCACGCTCCCCGCGTCGGCGGGAGGCACCTACGAGGTCCCGGGGTGGGTGGTCGGCGGGGTCGCCTCGGGAGCGGCCCCCCCCGCCCCACGGCGGGACT
>VZRE01001996.1:298209-412117 GCA_013396775.1 Cephalopterus ornatus
GGGGGGGGCGCGCAAGCCGCTAGGCGAGCGCCGGGCTGTACTTCAGTGTCAGAGCGGGGTTGTCGCTAGCGCTGGCGGTGAATCACCCGGCCCATCTCTCCCGAAACAGAACGGGACAGCCACCGCTGCCTCGCGGGCGCCTCCCGCAGGGACACGGCGCTCCGCCGCCCCGGGCTGGGAGGCAGGGGCTGCGCGGTGTCCGCCTGATCCGCGGGCGCGGCGCCGGCGGGGCTGCCCCGGCGGGAGCGGGCGCGGGCTCTGCCCCGCGGAGCTGGTGCCCGAATTCCTTCAGTCGTGGTAGCAGCAGCGAGTCATTTCCTTTACACCTCTTCTTTTACTTTTTCTTTTCCTTTTTTTTTCTTGTTTTTCCCTCTCCCCCTTTTTTCTCCCCGTTCTTTTCCCCGTGTATCATTGCACAAGCCGGTTGCCCGGGCGAACAGCGCAGCGCTGCTGAGGCGGGCGGGGGGCTCCAATGCGCTGTCCCGGCCGGGCGGAGCGCCGTGCTATGCCATGCCGTGCCGTCCGTGCCGCACCGCCCGGGGTGGAGGCTTCGGGCCTTGAGCCGGAGGTGCAAAATAAAGTTTTAGAGAACCGCTGAGGGACCGATTGGCTGAAGAAGCTACCGAGCGTCCCGAAATCCCGAAAAAGGGCCCTTTTCTCCTGCTGGAGAACGCAGTGGGGTTTGCTCGGTTCTACGGTGCCAGCGAGGCCCCGGTTATTTAAATAAATCTGTTACAGTACTGGTCCCGCACTGAAGTCCTTTAACTTGTTCGCCGCTGATGCTGTGCTCCTGCTGCAGAGCGGCGTTTCCCTGTGGTGCCCGCACGGCGCCGCCGCGCAGGAAGCGCCGCCAATGGATGCGTACCTGGTGGTTGCTGTCTACGAAACTCATTTTCAAAATGATACTTGGAAATTGAGCCACAAAACTTCCTTTGGCATATGGGCAGTGGCGCAGCTGTCTCTGTGTGTCATTGAGAAAAGCGAATGCAGTTTGAGCGGCGGCTGGGGACGGAGCTGCACTCGTGGCAGCTGGAGCGTGGGAGCTTTGCTCAAGCACGAGAGGCTCCAGCTGCCAACGAGCGGAGCGGGAGCTTCAGTCAGGGCTTACCCCAAGTGGTTACGTGGGCTGAGGAACCAGGAGTGAGCCGTGGGGCTGCAGGACTACAGCATGATGGGGGCGAGTTGAGAGTGGCAGCGATGGGCTGGGTGGGTGAGTCAGGGGCCAGCTGGCAGAGACTTAGGGGAAGGCCACGCGCATCATGGCAGGCTGTGGAAAACTTCTTACACGTAGCATAGTTTTCATGGCACATGCCACAGGCCAGAAAACAGGGTGGAAGATGTACGGTGTGATTAGCCTGCTACTTTAAAAGAATGTATGTTCAACAGCTTGCGTTTTGGGGGTGTTTGCATCTTAACTAACAGTCTCTGTGCTTCACTGCAACTTAATTTAAAGTAATCTCCTGAAAACAGGTTAACAGCATAAACAATGCCAGGTAATTTTATTACAAAATAACTTTTTTTTCATGTCTTAGTCATACCTCAACATACCACAGCATGCCATACCATCAGATATATCACAGATTTTAGTCTCACAGCATGACATTGACTCCCTTCTAGCACTTATGGCTAGCATCTCTTAGCTGAAGTATCAGAACTGCTGCTTAGACCTTAAAAGTTAGAAATAAAATGCTGTCCACCAGAAAGGCACCTCTTGTTGCAAAACACTCTCTTTTAGTTTTAGTTAGCTGATTAGAGCAAGTGCCGTTTGTGAAAAGAGTAATGGAGTCCTTTTTACCCATAGATAGCCTCTGGGGAAATCCCTTAGTCATGAATTAGGTGAGAAGCAGAGTATTTCAAAAACAGTATGAGGGATTTAGAAATAGAATAGAGGTAATAAAGTATTAAGTTAGAGAAATGGAAGATATGAAAGGGTTCAATCATTTATTTGTTTGTTACAAGAAATTAAACATGCTCAGTCTTTGTCTGTCCAGACCCATAAATGGAAGGCACATTTTATACGAGAGCTTATTGCATGTTAATGGTGCCACTTACTGTCTTTATTTAATTGTAAAAACTTTTGCCTTTGCATATAGGGTCCATAACCCTTTTCTCAGGCAAGGTTATTATTGTTTAACTTTTTGTATTTGTACACAGTCTGCTTTATTATGGAACAGTATAAATATCTGCTGTATAAAACATACAAACCCACTAATATTTTTCAGAATGTATGGCATGAGTTAAAGATCTTAAACATGTGCTTCTGTACTGGACACAGCCTCTAGTTCTCTTTATTGTCCCAAACATTGTGTTTTAATTTGAAACCTTCATTGGTTGAAAGTTTGCCAAATGTGTAATTCACCACTGATCTAACATTAAGAGCAGGTCTAAACATGCACAGTAATACGAAGGTTGCCAGCCCTTTGCTTGTATCTGTGGATACCAAAAACAGCAGAACCAGTTCAGAATACTAGAACAACAGAATGCAGAACAAAATCTTGTTGTGCAAGTTTTAAACTTTTATCTGGGTAACCTTTGTAAGGATTGTACTGGGGTTTTTTTGTGCTTTGTAATTAAGCGGCTCAAATCCTCATGTTCCACTCTGTCTCACTGTGTTACTTTCTGCAGTATATATAGTAGTGATGATGATGAAGAAGATGTTGAAATGTATGATCACGATTATGATGGTCTGCTCCCTAAGACCGGAAAACGTCACTTAGGAAAAACCAGGTGGACCCGCGAAGAGGTAAATCCAAGTTCATTCTTCTCATGCGTGTAAAAAGATAGAGAGCATGGATGACATTCTTCTCCGAGTTGCTTCATGTTCTTCACCATGTTGCTTATCTGCAAACTAACTTCAGTGACAGTCCCATGTGTATCAATGAGGACAGCTTTTTTTGACCCATTAGCTACATTCAGTCTTTTATTTAGCTTTGAGAATTGTTCTTACATTTTAAATAAATTGTATAAATACATTTTTTTTATTAATTTTTTTATTTCCACTAAGCTGTTACAGGTTTGTGATCTGTGGGTCTCTGTGTAATCCTTCTTGGAGAAACAGGTTGAGAGTCACCTGTAGCAATGCTTGATTGTTACTACTTGGCTCTTTTTGTTTGAAAATGGTTGCTATGAGAGAAGTGACGTGAGTTCAGTGTCCCACAGCAGCAAACAACTGTGGCAGAAACTGCTGCAGCCCTTCTGTGCCGTTTGAAATTTGCACTTTATTTGCACCATTATGATTCCAAGTGGAAATAAATTAAAAGCTGGAGGAAAGAAATCCAGCAGTATCAAAATTGAGCATTCAAGATGTGTTTTGCTTTTGAAGGTCAGAATATGTTTTAGTCATGATACTCTTGAGCTGACTGTCTGGGAAAATTGTGGTATCAAACTCCTTTGCCAGGTGGATATCCTTTGGCCATTTAACTGGTTTGAGTTTATTGTGAAATACATTAATGCAGTTCTTGAGTTATGTTTTGACTCCTCCTCTCTAACAATGTGTATTGATATATAAATAGTGGCAGGTCACCTCTTGCAAGCCTTTTTTTTCCTTTCTTTTTTTTAAAAATCATAATCTGCTCTTACAAAGGTGGACATGGTTGTAATGTGGTCTTGGAGGAAGGAATGGCCATTGTCCTGTCACATGAACTGGGAGCATACTGGGAGGCGCTAACTGGGGGAGGAGAGGGTTATTTTCCTCCTCTTATCTCTTGGGGCATTTCTTATTTGTTTTACACTATCTCAATCTTTCCCAATACATGAGATTGGTTTCTTTTGTCTTTAGGGTCTACCTTTCTGACCTTATCATTAAAAATACTGGGCCAAATTTCTTGCTCTTGCAAGCGTGCAAAACTCCCTCACAGAGAACAGGAGCAAAAAGGAGCCATTAGTTTTATCATGCATTCGTTGTACATGGATAGGCCATGAGCAAATTACGGGAACTCCCGTTACTTGCAAGACATAAAACTTATGGCTATGATTTTCAGAGGTGCCCAGATATCTGGGTGCCTGAGTGTTACTGAATTGCATTGTTATTCTGATGCCTGACATCTGAGCATTCATGCCCTGTTCTAAGTCCAATCCAAGAGTAACAGTTACAGTGCTTTGAGCAGTAAAATGGGAATGTATAACGTGAGTCAAAGAACAGCACGGAAGTCAGTCTTTCTCCTGCAGCACAGTGAAGAACCTTCCAAAATCCACTGGAGTAGAAAAATCTGTTTTAGGCAATTGAAAGCATGACAAGTGTACAGACCACCCTCTGGTACACTCAGAAAGTAGAAGTAGATGCATAAAAAGCTAAAAAGACAAATTCAAAAAAAAAAAGAAAAAGATTTCTTCTGCATTATAAGAGATCGCAGTATTAATTATGTCTGGTCTTTTTTAATGATTCAGGATGAGAAATTGAAGAAGCTTGTGGAGCAGAATGGCACAGAAGACTGGAAAGTCATTGCTAATTTCCTTCCTGTAAGTGGATATTGGTTCCTGCTTCCAGGCCTAGTGACAACTCTTTATCAGAGGCTTCCCTCATAAAGGGGAAGGGGAGTGGTTGCTTTATAGTTACATTTTTGCAGGAGGTAGAAAACCTCCACAAATGGAGACCTTAAAATTTAGTTTCATTATTGAAGAAACAATTTTTTTCTTTTCACTTCTCAGAAAGGGTTGGAAAAAAATTGAACAAGCAAAAATGGGGGGTGGTGGGGTCTTGCACAGTAGATGGTCAGTGTGACACTGAAACAAAATGTCTCACCACAGTGAAAAAAAAAATGCTTTGGTGAATTGTAATTGTGGTTTTGAAGTTAATTGCTTTGTGAACACTTTGGCTGTTGCTGAAAATGTATATGAAAGCATGTCAGCTGTTGTGCAGATGAGGAAGATTAAGTTGGTGTAGTTTGGGTGATACAGTCCTCACTGCAGAAGTGATGGAAGTCTGTCTATTCACTGAGCAAACTGATGGTTGAGCACCTTTTACTCAGACTTACTGTATCACTCCATGTTTTTTGGTAGCCATAGTTAGCAGTGAAATACATTGGGAACAAGTGTACCTAAATAAGAGCATTCTCACTCTACGTTCATCTTGTCTAAAGAATTATCTACTTTGCGTATTTTACATTTTGCTAGAATCGGACAGATGTGCAATGCCAGCACCGATGGCAGAAGGTACTAAACCCAGAACTTATTAAAGGTCCATGGACTAAAGAGGAGGATCAAAGGGTAATCAGTTTTCCTTTCTGTTTGATTAATGCCTTACTAGCAGATTTCATGTGTTGGGGAAAAACTGGAACCTTTGGTGGTCTCAACACTAGTGTGGCCAGAGGCAGATTGTATTTGTGTAGTGCTTTCTAAGTTTGCTGTGCAAATAAATTAATGTTGCTTTACAGCACTGTAATGTAGAATTGCAGTCCAGAAATGCCTTAACTGTTACCAGATTTTTCCTTTTGGGTAAAAGTAGGAATGGGAAGTGGGGAGCCTTAATTGTCTGTTAGTTTTACTGTGGCAGTTTTGAGAAATGTTGTTGAAAATACTGCTCCACCACAGAAAAAAATCCATTGATTCATTATGCATCATTAAATACAGGCAGTTTTTATGTCCTTCTTTGAAGGTAATAGAGCTCGTGCAGAAATACGGTCCAAAGCGCTGGTCTGTCATTGCTAAGCATTTGAAGGGAAGGATTGGAAAACAGTGCAGGGAGAGGTGGCACAACCATTTGAACCCAGAAGTGAAGAAAACCTCCTGGACAGAAGAGGAAGATAGAATTATTTACCAGGCACACAAGAGGCTGGGAAACAGATGGGCAGAGATTGCAAAGTTGCTGCCTGGACGGTAATGACATATACCTTTAGCTCTTAAATAGGAAAGAAGGAAAAAGCTGCGGGTCTGAGCAGTCTGTTTCGGTCTCCTCAGGCTGCACTTTGTAAATCGAAAAATTTTGGAATCAAAACCTGGGAAGCCAGTGACACTGATGTGCATTTTTCTCAGTGGGGAACTGCTCTGTTTGGTCAGTACATGGAACAATATGCTATTTTTACATTCTTTTAATGTTTGTCATAGGTAAAAAGACCCTGTAACTAGAGCAAGACCGTAATAGCTTCCTAAATGTCCATGCAGTCTTATTTCTGCCTGTGATGACTCAAAATTTAAAGGTTCAGATTTAAAGGATCAGGCTCTGCAAGGGGAACATAATTTACATTCAGTGAAGTATATGCCTTCAACATGAAATCCAGTCTCTTTATTCAAAGTGATTTAAGAGAAGGCTGCTTCAACTTTTGTAATTGCTTCTGAATCATCCAGATGATTTCGACCTGTTAAAAATCTGTGTATGAAACAGGAGAAACTGACTTTCACTAACTCTGGTCCTGGAAATATTTGTCCCGTTGAAAGCTTATGCACAGCTTGCCTATAATTTCAAAGATTCAATGTCTTATTCACTGTGATTAAAAGTGACTCAAAGTGTAGGCAAGGAAATAATGTAAGCAAGAAAGAGGTTTCCCTTCTTACTTTTATTCCTGCTATTGGGTAAAACATCTTCAAGATCTAAATATAATGCCTAAGGTCATGATAACCTTTTAGGCGGGCATTCGCTAGGCTGCTTTCACCTTTTAGAAGAAAACAAGAAAGGAATTAGCCCTTGGAAATATTTTTGTAGCTTCCGCACATCACGGATACTGCTTTCAATGATACTGTGCGGTGGTGATGTTTTTCAAATAGAGGAGCTGTTTCTAAGCATACCCTTAAAATCTCACAGACTTGGTAAGTTAAGTTTGCTTTTTTCTGACTCACGTATGTGAGAATTTGAATCTCAGTTTTTCTGCATCTAAGAAAAATCCCAACAGCTTTGTTTACTGAATTTTTATGTACAGCATGGTATTATCATTGTCTAGGTTGCCTGCTGGAAAGTTGCTTGGAAGTTAGTCTTTTCACAGCTGTTCTCCACAGCCTTTCTTTCCAGCAGTGAGATACCATAAGACTCCACTGAAATATTAACACCTAGAAAGATGATGTTTGCATCCTTTAGGTTAGCCTCAAAGGGGTGTTAGCATTTGCTGTCACCTCATCTCATGGGAATGAGGTGAAGCTGAATTTCTTACAGTTTGAGGATGTAAGGCATAGAGATTGCTTTTAAAAAGTACATAAACAACCTTAGCCCGTATTTATTTTTCCACTAACTTTTGAACTGAGCATCTTTCCCAAGAAGTTGAGAGTAGAATTTGTAATGGTGGGGGAAAGAGTAAGGTCAGAGAAGAGCTCAGGGTTTAAATAGAAATGTCAACAGCAGTTCCCTGCCTATTGACCTGTCTGAATTGGAAGTGCTCGTTTTTGAAGCTCCTCAAATGTATATATTTCTGTTGCAGAACTGATAATGCTATCAAGAACCACTGGAATTCCACCATGCGCCGAAAGGTTGAGCAGGAGGGCTACCTGCAGGAGTCCTCCAAAGCCTGTCACTCCTCAGCAGCTGCTGGCTTTCAGAAAAGCAACCACTTGATGGCCTTTGCTCACAACCCATCACCATCTGCCCAGCTGCCAGTAGCTGGCCAGCCCCCACTGAGCAGTGACTACCCCTACTACCACATCTCTGAGCCACAAAACGTGAGTGCCGGAAAATGTGCTGGGGGTGGTTGTTTTGCTTTGTTGAATAGGTGGGTGCAATTTAGCCATACCTGATTTTGAGGATCGTGAAGGGTATTTTCCCAGTCATAGGGGACCGTTATGTGTTTGGTGTCAGATGAGTACTTCTTTGACTTTTACTTCAGTCAGTGATGAAAATACATACGTTTCAAACTGATGGGATTCAGGGATTGGAATCAGGTACAGCGGTTTTAATGCCTTGTAAGCATTAAAAGCAATAAGTTAACGTATTTCTCAGTGTGGTGAATATTAAATTTCTTGAAAATCAGTTGAATCTGGCCAGTTCTATGTCAAAATCTCCCACGTTCCCTTCAGTAATATTCTATTTGTAGGTTGCCTGTTGGAACCAAGTAAACAAGTATTGTTTTTAATCAGATTCCTTTTCTATTAATGATTAATAATGAAACAGGCTCCTGCTTCAGACAGTTGCATTGTAGTTTTAGATGATAATAAATTGCATCTTTTACTTTTTTCACTTCAATTTAGAAAATCCTTACAAATGCGTCTATAAATTATTCATCTTTTCTCATTCAGGAAGGGTAAATATTTCATATATGAATTTTCTTTCTTCCTCTGTAATGCTCACTCATAATCCTGAAAAACTGTTTACTTTTCTTGTAAACATTGTTAGGGTTTTTGCTATTTCATCTCCATAGATTGTAAATATTAAGTACCTAAAACAAAGTATGTTTAACACAAATTCACAATGCAAGCAGATAACATGATAGAAATAATAACTTTTAGTATCTTTTGCTTTTTGGCCTAGGTTCCTGGTCAGATCCCATATCCAGTAGCACTGCATGTAAATATTGTCAATGTTCCTCAGCCAGCTGCTGCAGCTATCCAGGTATATAACTTGAACCTCATTTCAAGAGTTAATTTCTTAAATATTTGGTAAATCTAAATGCAGATATCGCACATTGAGGGAGCGTTCTAATGTATTAAGTGCAGTGAAAAGAGAAAATGGGGAAGGTGGGGGAGTTCTAACATGGTGAATAATTGCTCCTTCTGAAGTGGATTTAAAACACAGTAGTTGACATCTGGTGTGATAGCCTTCACTTTCTCCATTTCAAATGTCTATACTGAAATTCAGCAGGGACTTTGGTAGTGGAAAGCACAATTGATGCTTGTTTCATCTTTGAATCTAATTTGGCTGTTATAACCACAGGTCGGCAAGCCATAAGCATTTTAGTTGCTACATCCTATCAGACCTTTATCTTTTCTTTTCCCTTAACTCTTAATTTCAGAGACACTATAATGATGAAGACCCTGAGAAAGAAAAACGAATAAAGGAATTAGAGTTGCTACTAATGTCGACTGAGAATGAACTGAAAGGGCAGCAGGCATTACCAGTAAGATTGTCACCGTGTGCTTGGATGGAGGGATAGCAGCCTTACCCCAGTGCTTGTCTTTTTAACTTTTTACTCCCCCTCTGCCTTCAGTACTAATCAAGGCTCTATATTTCAGTTTTAAAACAATGAAACATAGCACACATATAATCTACATTTGCTTCATAAATTCTTCTATTAAAAACAAACAAGCAATTTGCAGGTATTTTACTTTGCAAAGTGGGAGCATGACTGGGGTCTGTAACATGATGTAATATTGGAAGCACGATGATTGTACAAAAATTAAAAATCCTACAGATCTTTACTCAATGAGATCTGCATTTCTGAAAGTGTGCAATGGTTCATGTGATGAAAATGTAGTGCCTGTGCATTAGATTTTTCTTCTCTGTTGTATTCTTTCCTTCAGCTGTGTTTTTTACACTTTGTAAGCTTCAGACTTGGTGCATGTTTTAAAGTTTGTTTTACTTCTCCAGATAGTGTTAGATTCTTCATAACTGCATGTGTGGAGCAAGTGCTGGCTATTACTGAATTCTCACACTTCATTGTGTATGCCATTGGATGCTAATGTGTGAAAACCCTTACGTAATTACTTAACACCATCACGAAGGCCAAGAATCCCAAAATCGTTCTTGAAGATAGGTGATAGCCAGCAGATTCTTTTTTTTTTTTTTTTTTTTTTTTTTTCTTTTTTTTTTTTGGGTAATATTGAAATTAATAGTAAAACAACTGCATGCATGATACGTTAGTTTGGCCACTTTTTAACTTTAGTTAATGTTTTGCAATTTCTTCTGTTGCATGATCACACTGGAAAGAAACTTCTGTTAATTTGTTCTTCTGCTTTCCTAACCACATTGATTTGACAGCCTCTTCATTGCATTGGTGTAAGCTGTAGCATTAGACAGGGATAGCAGAAGACAAGGAGATAAGCAGACAAAAGCAACTCTAACTCTTAAACCCTTTAGCCTTCTACGGGGCTGAGCGCTCAGTAGGGAAATCCTGCCGTTTCTTGCTTCTGACAGAAAATGACTTGCAGACACTTTTTGAGCTCTTGGTGGAACACAGATTGAATTGATAATGTACTAGTAATGATATATGCCTATACTCCTGGAAGTGAATTATGAGGTAACTTTGTGATAACAAATACAATGCCAATATTACTTAAAACAAGGTCTTGCACTGATGAAAGGAAACATCTTGACAAGTGTTTCATAGGCATAAGTTTTTAGATGATGATGCAACTATTATCTTTCTTCCAGTGGCATCTGACACCTTGTGCAATTTCATTGCTAAGTTCCTTCTGCCTTTCCCCCCTCCCTTTTCTTTTTTTTTTTTCCTTCTTCCTTTAGACACAGAACCACACATCAAACTACACTGGCTGGCACAGCACCACAATTGCCGACAGTACGAGGACCAGTGGTGACAGTGCACCTGTTTCCTGTTTGGGGGAACATCACCACTGTACTCCATCTCCACCGGTGGATCACGGTTGCTTACCTGAGGAAAGTGCATCCCCTGCACGGTGCATGATTGTTCACCAGAGCAACATCCTGGATAATGTTAAGAATCTATTAGAATTTGCAGAAACACTCCAGTTAATAGACTCCGTAAGTAGACTTGCCACCTCATGTGGATTCGTGCATGGTCAAAGAGTAAGGGGAGAGGAACTGGGACTGTCCTAAATGTGTTTGTTGTTTTTTTCCAAGTAATTTCTAGTTGCCGCAGGATCTGAAGCTCAGCTCCTGACATAACAAAATGTAGCTGCTCGTAAATGAAGCCCTCGAGCATGGATGTGTATGCTTTTTGTGGGTGTCTCCCTTTCCTGCTACATCTTGGTGTGGGAACATGACTTTTGGCAAGCTGTACAGTAGGAGCTTGAAACGATCTCTCAACATTAAGTCTCCTTAAAATAAAATCAGAGACACTGTGAAAGATTTTAAACAAGGAAATGATACTTACTTATATTTGAAGTGATACGTGCCATGGGTTTATGTGTGGCTGCTCGTGTATTTGCATCATTTTCTAGAAGTTTTTTTTGTAGCTTCAGTAGCTGGTTCTTAAAATTTAAGGAGCTTGCCCTGGCATATGTGAAGGAATGTAAACACATATTTAAATGCCAAGTATCTGACTGACGTTGACATGGGCCTTTTCTCATTGTGGTCTCTCAGGTGATACATCTACTGAAGTAGCACATTGAAAAATGTTTGTTGGTGGCAACATCCATCAGCAGCAGAGGTGTCTGCTTCATGCGGCATCACATCCCTTTCAGAGCATCCAGAGCAGGCTTGCAGGTTAGGAGTTTTGGTTTAGAGCACACATGTTTTCCTAGCGAAAGGCATCATCTTCATACCAATCAGAAAACGCTGGACAAACAGATAGTAAGGACATAATGTGACTCATTCTTTAGGGACTTAGTTGCCAGCAACACTACTAGGATATGTTAGACAGTTTGACGCAATCCAGGTATGTATTGAAAACACAGTGTTCACAGTGTTACTACTCACATAAACAGGGTCAGGCTGAATTGAACTGAGAACTACTTGTTGTTGGTTACAGGCATATCCTAGCGCTGTATTTTCATGAGGTGGCACTATACACTGTCTTATACCTCTGTGCCTCCCACGTTGTTTCAGAATCCTTCATCATGGGGTGATCTCAGCAGTTTTGAATTCTTTGAAGACGCAGAAACTTTGGCTAGCAGAGCCCCCTCAGGCAAAGTTGCACAGCTTCAGCAAAGAGGGGCCAGTTCTTGTAGACCTCAAGAATACCCCATCACAAATTTGAGCAAAGTCATGTCAAGTCAGGGCTCTCTCAGCTCACCAAAGACCTTATCTGCCTCACAGGGCAGTGCGGCTCCATGGGTCCTTCTTCGCAAAAGGAGAGGGCACTCCAGCCCCTTAGCCAGTGGCCACGGTAGCACCTTGGTCCTAGCTGACGTCAGCAGCTCAACTCCTCCTAAGCGCTCCCCTGTCAAAAGCCTGCCCTTCTCTCCCTCGCAGGTAGATCAAGACTTCTGCACAGATGTTACTAAATTTTCAAAAGTCACCCTAGTCTTAACAATTTAGAAACTAATCCTTTGGAACAAATGACTAATTACCGTTGTGCTTGTTGATTTTCACTCCGTGTTTGAATCTTCTCACTGCTCTTAGTATTCACCACTGAGTTTAGTTTATCTGCAAGCTAACTGTTGATTCTCCTCTTTTAAATTCATCCGTGGGGCTTGGTTTTTTGTGTTTCATTTTTTTTCCTTTTTGGATCATTTCTGTAGGGGAATGAGATTCCTTGCTTTGCTCTTGCTGCTAACTCCAACTACTAGAGTTTAACATTTCCGATCATTTGTAATACTTTCCACCTCTGTCCACTTACAGTATGATTCATTGACCTAGAAAACCCCAAACTACATTTAAATAGCATTCAAGTTGTGAGACAAACTGACAACAACCAGAAAATTCAAATCACACTCGCCAACCTCTGCCCAGGCCATGTGGGTTGGAGTGGAATAGGAGTGAGGAGGAAAATGGCCTGTTAAAATGGCCTGGCATGCACCTCCAAATTCCTGATAATGGTTGCTTTGTTTCACAGCTGTAGCACTATTTAAAAGTGTTTTGGATTTTTTGTTTGTCTGTTTGTGTTGTTTTGCCTTGGTTTTGCTTTAATCTTTGAAGTCAAAGAAACACTATTTCATAAAGGATAGTAAAAAATTTCATATCACGATCTCCACTTATTTCCCATTACCTGTTAGGTATTGTAATCCTATGTCATTTATCCAGTGAAAGCTGGATTTTCTTAGACGCCACATTTTTATAAAGTGGCAAGTTGACTCCAGAAGGTAATACATTGAATTCTTGTCAGGGTAAAGGATATCACTATGCTCACAGATTTGTAGATGCTAGAAATAGAAACAATATTTTAGGTTACTAGGTAGAAACATGCAAGAGCAATTTGATCCAAACAAATACTGCTGCCTCCTTTTCAGTCTGCTGTTTCTATTCCAAAACACTCCAAGCACCCATCACAGGTGGCAATTCTCATTTTGTGCTGTGAAAACAAAGTGCTTTATTTTGAGAGAGATGATGGGAAATTTATTTTCCTGTCATAAACACTTCATTTACTGCCTTAAAAGCCCCTAGATTCCCCATGTAAACCTTTGTGGAATTTAACCCTGTTTCCTGTGGGTTTGTTTCTGAAACATCCCTTTATTCATTTTCACCCAGTTCTTACTTGGGGACACTGCTCTTAATAAAAATTTATTTGGAGAAAATGCAAATCAGGCTTTTAAGATTTGGCTCTTAGAGTGGTAGAAAGTGGTTCTCATTGGAACCAAATGTCATTTTCTTTAGAACTTCCCTCTCTAGAATTGCTTGGTTTGGCTTCCTGAGTGCTCCAGTCAAACTGTTGAGTATTTTTTCACAGTGTAGTCAGGTATCCCACATACACCTACTCTCATCATAGGGTCAGGACAGCGACTCATGTCAATCAGAAGAAAATAATTTCTTTTTTTTCTGTTCAACTATGTCATCTTAACAAGTCAGCCATGTAATCTGGATGTTCCTGTTAATTTTTTCCTTCCCAACCTGCAGTTCTTAAACACCTCATCCAATCACGAAAACTTGAACCTGGACAACTCTGCACTTACTTCCACACCAGTATGTGGCCATAAGACGGCAGGTATCACCCCGTTCCACAGGGACCAAACTTTCAAAGCTCAGAAGGAAAACCACGTGTAAGTCTGTTGTCTTGCTGGACTCATGAGGGTTCATTTCTTCAGGTTGGCATGCAACCAAAGGGCTGGGTCAGCGTATGCTTCAGTCTGAAAGAGGGCAGATTTAGACCAGATCTAAGGAAAAAATTCTTTACTGAGAGAGTAGTGAGGCGCTGAAACAGGTTGCCCAGAGAAGTTGTGGCTGCCCCATCCCTGGATGTGTCCTAGGCCAGGGTGGATGAAGCCCAGGGCGATCTGATCTAGTGGAAGGTGTTCCTACCTATGGCAGGGAGTTTGAAACTAAATGCTAAGGGTTGGACTTGATGATCTCAGAGGTCTTTTCCAATCCGGTTGATTCTGTGATTCTATGATATTTAAGGTCCCTTCCAACATAACCCGTTCCATGATTCTATGCTTCCTGCAGAGTTGTTTGCTAACACATTCAGATTTTTCTTAGTTTGGAGTAAAACTTTCACTTCATAGCTGCGGAGGTAGGTTATTAATATAGAACAGTCATGCATATAGGCTCACCAGATTTTAAAATAAAGCCATTACACCTTATCACAGTAAAATAAATGTTCTGCCAAAAAAGCAAAACGGATTATAGGCTTGCAGGGAAATATTTTCCCAAGTCTTACAACAGCCATTGCCTGTATGCACATATTTCTGTAAAGAGGTAGTATTTCCAAGCATCTTCCTTTAAAGTTCCTCTCCCTCTTTTTAAAGTTTCAGAACTCCAGCAATCAAGAGGTCAATATTAGAAAGCTCTCCAAGAACACCCACTCCATTCAAAAATGCACTTGCAGCTCAGGAAATCAAATACGGTCCTTTGAAGATGCTGGTAAGCAGGAAACAATGATAAAAGTTGCTTTGATATTAGTGCAGAGGGATGTTCTGGGCCTTGGATATAACGTTTCTTCCTTTCAGCCTCAAACTCCGACTCATCTTGTAGAAGATCTGCAGGATGTTATCAAGCAGGAGTCGGAGGAATCTGCAATAGTGGCTGGGCTACATGAAAGTGGACCCCCTTTGCTGAAGAAAATCAAACAAGAGGTAAATCTCAAACTTACCTGAGGCAATTTAATTCAGAACTCTTTCTGAGAAACTTATACGAATACCTTTTCTGTTAAATAGCTGTGTCTGTTTTTCTTTCATGTGAGCCCCAAGATCTTAGTGTCGGTTCCATATAGTATACTAGGCATGCCTAATTCATCTCCCATTGATTTCCATAGAAGTCTTTCTGCTGTTTTCAGCAGGGGTTTGCTTGGGCTGTTCTAATGCAGTTTTCGTTTGAAACTTAAAAAGAAAAGAAAAATTAGATAGGAATTTGGATTGAATCTTTCAAATGTTGGTGAAAAATATAGAAGAACCCTATGGGGACCAAGCTCCATGGAGTGACTTAGAAACCTGAACATTTGAGGACATTGAATTATATTACTTTGTCACTGAAGTTCTAAAAATACATATATTCTCAATCCTTTCTAGGGGATTAAACTCCTGAATACTGACAGAGCACTGAGTGCAAGTATTCAAAGTTTTATTAGATGGGGATTTTTTTGAGAACCTTGAATTTTTTTCTTCTGCAAAGAACAAGGGTGCTGTAGAAGATGTTACTGTAAACAGGCATTAGATACAATTGTGAAGAATATTTGTTCAATTTATTAAGCAACTGACAGAAATCTCCTGGTCACTTAGGTACTGGTTGTTATCATGCCTTTCTTGCTTTCAGGTGGAGTCTCCAACAGATAAAGCTGGAAATTTTTTTTGCTCAAATCACTGGGAAGGAGAAAACCTGAACACTCAGCTCTTTACACCTGGGTCTACTATGGAAGATGTGCCAGTAAGTTTTCACACCATCAAATAATTTTTTAGTTTTACATCCCTGTTCAGTTTTTATATGCAAGAGAGAAAATATTTTTTCTGACCTTCTTCACAAGTAGGCATTATTCATTATTTCTGTACCATTTTCCTGTACTAAGCATAAAAGATGAAATCCCACTCTTGATTAGATCACTGTAATGCCTGTGGAAGGTAGCAAAAGTTGCAGTCATTTTCCAGCCCTCAGACTTTGGGAAGAGGCTGCACTAGGAGGACACCTGCAATTTTGTATAGAAATACCTAGATCGTGGAGTTAAAAACTGGTAAAAGAAAGAAAGTGTCTCTCTTGGTTTGTGCAGAGGAGACCCTGCATTTGAGTGGTTTCCTTTGCTTTGCCAGGACTCCTGGGACTATTCAATGTTACTGTTATTCTTGCATTTGGGAACTTCACTGGATGGAATACCTTTGTACGTGGCAATGCTCCTGCAAAGCCAAGTCCCAGGGACCCCAGGCTGAGATCTGCTCCCCATCTGTGACTACCCAGTGTGACAACTTCTGCAGTCAGGCTGAGTTTGCTTTTAATACATTTGAATTCAGGTTGTTCTGTGAGTTGCTGAAAACCATTTGTTTTTTCTTTTCCTGTTCAGAATCTTCTTACTAGCTCCATTTTAAAGATGCCTGTGTCTGAAGAGGATGGTAGTTTTCACAAAACAGTTGCAGTACCTAGAAACAGGCCACTAGCTAGTCCTCTGCAGGTAACTATTCTTTGATAAAAATATCCTTTGTATATAAAAATATATAGATATAGATATAGTTTTCTCACAGACTGATTTTAAGTTTTGATTATGGAAGAATGAGATGCTCAGATGAATGTGGCTGAGGATATCATTTTACCTGTGGAGCATGAGGACACAGTGGCTTCAGCTGTGCCAGGAAGCTAAATGGGGCATAGCGCTGTGTGTGGGGTGTTGTAACTCAGCTGGGTGCAGTGTTAAATTGGTAGGACTGAGAATTAATGTGGACCAGAGGCTTTTTTCTATGGACTTCTTGTAGGCAGCACTACTGTTTTGGAGAGCAGAGGAGTTGAGTGGTATGGTGGTGGCCAGAATTTGTCACTGGCCTAGGGGTTAGAGAGGAGAAGACTCTAGCACTGCCTGACACAGGTGTGGCCAGTATTGCCTGTCCAGGCCAGCACCAGCATGGCCTTTCCCTGAGTGTTGGCTGAGACCGGTCCACCAGCTGTAATTGGTGGTCTGAGGGGGCCTTTAACCCTTACGGCCAGCTGTGTGTCTGGGCATCTCTGAAATTAATTAAATGTGTGATCGTTGTAATGTAAGGCAGATGTGAGGCTGGGTTTTATGTATCTATGTTTTTGTGAAGTGTTAACAAGTATCTACATTTGCTATACTTTAAAACATATCTGTTACGTAGGGCCTGATCTAAAGCCCGCCAAAGTCGTTAGCAGCCGGTTTGTCAGCTGTGTGGACTTTAGATGGGCCCCACAGCAAGTCATTTAGAAAACAAAACACAGTGTAGATGCTGATTAATCATCTTTCCACCACAACCCGTATTTCTGAGGTAGATGAATGTGATTTTGTTGCCCTTCTCCACACGGGAGAATTAAAGGAAAGTGTGTCATTCCCCAGGGTGAGTCACTGCCATAAAGGAAATTGTAACTCCGTAGTTCCTGACTTTCAGACAGATAGTCCACATGGCTAATCCTTTCTTTCCTCCCTCTTTCCAGAATTTACATTAGGGTTTACTTACAGTAGGAAGGAATGAACGAAGGCTGGTTTTGATTAAGCATTTCTAACCAGGCATTAAAAAGGGAGATAATAAAATTTTACTCATGTCCCTGTTTGGCACAGTTTGCCAGGGAGTAGGCCTATATTTTGCGCTGCAGATTCGTTTGATGGAAAACAGCTTTGGAGAGCAGGAACTATGTCTCCCCTTGGCATGGGTGTCTCTGTAGGGGCCAAAGACTCATACTCCCTATTGCTTATCTTCTCTTTTCTCATGAACTGTGAGATTTTTGCTACATCATGGTAGATGGCTGAGAGAAGGATTTGAAGATCCACTGCCCATGGTCTAGGGCAGGTATATAGGGACTGAATTCAGACCAGCTCATGGCAAAGGAGCCTAGGTCTCCAGCTTTGCAGGGGGTTGCTGAAGTTCCCTGGACATCTGTCTCAGCTCTGCTGCCTTGCCCTCATGCCAACACCTCTCTGTGACCTGTGACCCTAGCCAAACTCCAGGCTACTCCACAGGTTTACGGCAACATTTTCATGTAGCTAAACAGTGTATTCTGTGTGTTGTCCTGTTAGTGGTAGTTGCCTGCACTCTGGCTGTAATAAAAAAGAAGCATCTGAGGTGCCTGTAAAATAGGACCCTTTGATCTTTGGTGTAACAGTGTTATATTTCCTGCTATCTAAAAATAATTTCTTTATAAACTGCTGTAAATGAAAGGGCTTGTTTAACCTTCTGTCCTCACTCATGCTGATTTTGTTCAGGAAGTTTACACGAGTCAATTTGTGGATCATTCTGGATTCAATTCTTCAGTCCCTTCTCAGGAAAAGCATGTTAAAAGTCAGGTATTCTCATTGTTTGGATAAAGAGGACTTTTTCTTAAGTAGGAACTGAATTAAAAAGGACTTCACAACTCATCTCAGAGTTTAAAGTGTGTTGAACTGAAAGAAAAAGTAGTTGTAAAAAGCCCCAAAATTAATAGTTAGTATGCAGTTTCTTGTACTAGTATGAAGGTAAAGTTGTTCTCTCTGCTGATGAAACATTAACCTTTTCAGCTGAAATATAATCTTAAATGAAGGTCAGGGGTTTCTGTGATAGTGGCAGAGACAGCTTTTTCAGAATGAAAGACAATGCAGTATTGTCTGCTGATGGCTGCGCTCTCTGATTTGGATTTGGTGTCATGGTCAAAAGTAATGGTAAGGCTGCTTGGCTTCATTTCAGAGGGGAAAATTTTGGCCCCGTGTGGTCTAGCTCTTTTTCACACCAAAAACTGCTGCTGCTCTGTCCCTAAATGCTTCTCCTCTTCCACCCCAGTGTAAGTGGACTTGTATGATGAGGACACAGCATGTCTAAAAGGTGCAAAGCAATGGAGAAGGTTAGCATTTATGCTTGTTGATCAGTTGCATTTTGTACATGACCAGTATTTAGCATGTTTTGTTCTACACTTTCTACACTTCCTCGTTTCTAATTGGGTATATTGCCTCGTACATGAACACATGAATGGACACACATGTGAACACTGGTCTAAATCCATCGATTCCATGCAAATAGACATGAAACATGAGGGAACTCATCTGGGTGAAATTTAATTTTGTCTGCTTATGTTGTCATTGCTGCTGTTAATATTTTGGACCTGATCCAACTGTTCTTAGGCAAATTCTCATTGTCTTCAGTCCAGGTAAGAATTATAGCACTCTCTGCACCTTTGGATCTGTGCATGAAGAGGGAAGAAAGAAAGACAGAGAGCACTGAACTTATTTTTTTTAATAGGCTTGGTTCTTAAAACTCCCTTTTCTTTTAAATTTGAACTTACATAAGAGGGAGGCAGTATATTTACCAGCCCACAGTATTTTTCATTGCTCTAATAATTTGCCCTTCATTTACATAAATATATTTGGATAGCAATAAACCAATCAAAATGCTTGATTACTTATGGTTTTGCTTTTAAATTCCAGAGAAGGCAAGAGTAACAAATGTTCAAACAAATCTCTAAGGATATTTTTTACTGCATTTTGGATACACAACTGATCATATGCAATTTAGTATATAATAGCTGATGACCGCATCAGATAGCACAATATGATTCATGATCACTTAGGAGGAACAGCATGTTGTATAATTTGGCATGTGAGGTCAGGTAGCTGCATGTAACAGCACTGGGAATACGGTGATGTCAATGTTGTACTAGAGCAATGGGAGGAGAAGGCCCCTTAGACCCAAGAAGAGTTTGGGCTTGATCCCTGTTCAGTCCCCTGGTTAAGTCTCTCCACGACATTGGATGTAAAGGTAGTTGTCTGTAAGATCTTTCTGGTAAGGTGTGAAGGTTCAGCCAGTTTTTTTGTCCTACACGACAAATCTCATGGTTGTACATTGAGTATTATCTTGCTGGCAGGAACAGGCAGTGTCTCACCGAAACCCACATGTTGCCTTGGAGTAGACTTACAGTCCATTGCACAGATCCCAAATACTCCTGCTTTATATTGGTGGAGTTAGTTAAAACCTATATTTTTGCACCCTATATTTTTGTCACTTACATGGCAGGGAAGTTCTGGCCTTACGAGCAACTTTTCCAAGGGTTGAGATTTTGGGATAACCTACTCCAATACTGAGCATGTGCTTGAATAGTGCCTCGTAAGAGGTTACATAAAAAAAACTCTGTTTCTGGCCCTTGCTATGTAAAAGTTAGATTTTATTTCACATTATGTTCTGTAACAGTAGTGGTACATAATACAAACTATCCTAACATAGACATTGTAACAGATAGAAAAGTAGGCTAAATCACAGACCTTCCACATAACCCTGCAGGCTATCAAAAGACACCATGAAATGGAACCTTTTAAGAAAATAGCGCTGCTTTGATATCTTCTTCCCCCAGTAACAAAGGAAACAACACAAGGTAGAAGCCCTGCAAGCTAAAGAGAACGTTCTTCAACCCCTAGCTCCTGTCACTTTCCATTTTTTAACCACAGACTGACACATTTCAGCTCAAATTTCCTGACTTTCAGTGGTTTATGTAACCATTTTCTTTAAAGAGTAAGTTTAAAGGATTTTAAAACAGTTACTAGATTAACCTTTTTTCAAAAGTGTAAGTTGTCATGAAGCTTAATTTTCTCAGTTTAAAAAGTGAAATGTCATTTCATTTGCAGCTGGTTGTAAGATAGAATGTCCAGGAAGGCAGCATGGTCTCCTGCAGCAGCAGACTTTCTCTTGTTTTCCTCTATGGCTCTTTTGGGGCAAGAAGATCCTGAAATCTCATACTCTTCTTTGTTTAATGAAAGGAGAGGGGGAAGCATGCTGTGTTTGAGATTTGCACAGCAAGGGAAGGTAGTCCCATGGGTTTCCCTCATTTGTGTCGCCCCTTCTCTCACCAGTGACTGATGTGTACAGGAAAGAGCTGTGCTTGGCACAGCTGAGGGAGCAAGAGGAGCTTTGAAGTTACAGATCAGTCATTGCATGTTTTCTGTCCAGGGCATCAGAATTTGGGTTGCAAACAGATCAGATAGAGCTGCCCTAAGCTGGTGGTGGTCTCTCAGAAAGAACAAAAGCGACAACTTAACTATTACCTATTTGCAGCAATGTATTCTGATCTGTGAAAAAAAAAAGATAAAAATTACTTAAGGACAAAATTAGAAAGGGACTGAATATCCTAGTGTGAGTTGCAGATGCTTAGCCCACTTCCATAACGCATCCATTAATCTTGGAAAGCTCACACATCTCGAGCAGGAATTTTGTCTGAGCAAGGGCTTCAGGGTTAAGCTCTTAAAAGTGCCCTCAAATAGCTTTTTCTAGCTCTGGTATCATGCTTATAAAAGCTGAAAAGTTGGACCATGTTCTTCTCTCACATTTAGCGAGCTGTATTTCTGAGCAACTGGGAAAGCCCCCGAGTTTAGAATTCTGTCCCACACTCAAGGGGAGAACTAGCAACATGAGCAGAGGTAGTGCTCTGTCTTGGCATATGAAGTAGAATTCATTAATGGTCACTTGAGTTTTTCATTAGTATTTACTGTCTGGTATTGATAAGTAAAAGGGCTGCTCTTGGTACTGCATCCTTACAGAACAGAAAGCCGTGTTATTCTACAGGATATCCATTGTATTCTGCTAGGAAATTCTTTTGTTTAGGACACTGTTTTACTGTTTCAGAAGGAGTACCACATTTCTGTTCCAAGCCCTCTTTTCAGTCAGTGGCACGTTCTGCAGATTATCCATACTATGCAATCTAAAGGAAAACTGGAAAGAAATCCAGCTTTTTCCAGCAGAAAAACATGATAAAAGACCTTCAAATAGTCTGAGCCCCCTAAATATTTTAAAAATATTAGCTTTTTTCTTTTTCTTTTTATAAATGCCAGCACAGCTTGGCTAAATTAATGGGAATGTGTGTAAAACCACTAACTTTTCTGGAGTTGCTGAAGATACTTGCCAGCACAGTGGAGATTTAAAATCTGTTTTCTAACACAGTTCTTTGGCCAAGGATTTTTACTGCACTTTCATCAGTTTGGGAGCTCAGTACTGCAAGACTGCAGCAATGTTTGATTTTGGCATCAGTTCTTAACACACAAGGTGTTGTAACACGGGAGCTTTCTTAAGCTCTAGAATCAGCACATGAAAAGGCGGTCCCAGCTATGAGTGCAGTAGAACAAGTTCTGTTAGAAAAGCACCTTTCCACAGTCTTCCCTTACTCTGGCCTTGTTTTCTTTAGATGGTCCAAGTTTTAATTTAAAGTGCTTTAACTGGATGTCCCAGTTACAACTTCGACAGTTTGTTTACAGTTCACATCTGCCTGAGGGCAGTTGAAGGCATATTACAGGATAAGTAAGGTAGTTTTACTGCCAGGAGGAGGATGTGCTGGTAGGATTATTGAAGTTAAAAAAAAAAAAAAAAGAGGGAAAAAAAAAGGCAGGGAGAATGACATAGCTGGAATTGTACTATGGGTCTGTAATTTTATCCTATGGAAATTTGTAGTTGTATACCTTCTTCCCCTCCAATCCCTGATTTAACTTAAGGAGAGAAACTGCTGTGTGTGGAAGAGAAAAATACAGGTGGAAGTACTGGCTGAAAAGGCTTAAACTCTTTTAATTGACAGCAAAACTATAACTAGCCTGCCACTCTTTGAGGCAATTTAAAAATTATGTATATAGGAAGAATTTACTATGGAAATCCCTTTCACTCCCCAGTGGCTGGGAATTTAGGTGCCAAAACAAATACCTCACTCTTAAATGACTGAATTTAAGTAGGGTGAATCCACTGAATCAATGAACACCTGTCCATCAATTCTTGTGGGTTTTGGATCAGGCCTTTTGGCTGGTTACAAAACTCTTGTGTTTCCATCCATTGATTGGCAGAGCTGAACCTTTAAATGTGATCAGGAGGATGCAATGAGCTTTCTGCGAAAGGAGTGTTCTGACAGGGGTTTCTGTGCTGTTTTCCTGCATGCCTGTAGCTTTCTGCCTGGATCTCTTTTCTTTTGATGCATTTGAGGAGCACTGCTTTCTTCAGGGGGCTGCTACTGTCTTGTATCAGCCCTGTCAGTACTTGCTGTGAACCTGGCATGGAAGGAGGCATTGTGGCATCCCTTTTTATCCTTTTTACTAAGAGATCCCGTAGCTGTGTGTGACCAGGCCCAGCAAGGTGCTCTGCCTGGGTCGTGGGACCCAGCATTCCCTGCCAAGGAGGGAAGGAAATCTTGCGTCAGGATGACTTTCACACGTGCCTCTGGCACTGCACTGCAGGGCTGGCAAGGCAAAGGCATTGTGCTTTGTTTTGTGTTGGCTGCCAAGAGTCAAGACTTCAGACAGAAAATGTTTATTAAAAATACCCACTGTAAATGTTCTCTGAGTTCCCCAGGGTAGAATGGAAAACTGTCTTAGTAAATATGCTACATCAGAAAACATTACTTTTGGTCAAATTCTGCTTTCTTCACTAGAACAAAGCTCTCACCACCATCACTGAGATGCAAAGTTAGTCTCTTTTTATAAGTTTGTCACAGGAGGAAAAAAAATAGTGTAATACATTTCTGGGAAAATAATTACATGGGTCAAAACTGTGTGGGTCTATTCTCCCATGCTGCCCCTACAGCGAAACTAAAGTTGTTCGAAGCAGGCTCAAGTGAGGGGTTGAGCTGATCCTCCTCTCGCTTGCTGTGTCTACCACCAAGTGCTCCCCAGGGTGGCTGAGCCCAGCGGGAGGGCAGAGGGTTACTGCCTGCCTGAGCAGCTTCTGCAACACTGACATCAGGTTAGATGAAGACCAGGCTTTCAGTGGAATGAGTGACATGTAGTAGCCTGCTGAGATGTTGGAGATATCAGGATACAGATTTATTATTTTTTTTTTCTACTAGGCGCATGGCTGCTAATACAAAGAACTCAGTGTAGATACTAACGATTAAGCCTAATTTATGAAATAGGGACACTCCTTGCCTGAAGTTAGTTCTATTTTTTGAAAATTGACATACTGTGACAAATGGACTTCTCTTTACATGTTTTCAGTTATTTAAGGGACTGCTGATCTCTCATTTCTAGACCAGTGCATTAAAGCTTTGGGGATCATAGGGAAATACCTGTCAGACACATATTTGTGTTGAAATTATGGATATTCTAGAACTACCAACTATTTTTGAGGTAGAACAAATTCAACTTCTAAGTAAAACCAATGGCATTGTACCAGGCATTAATTTGGTTCCTGATACAAATAACTCTAAAGGAGTAGGGGAAAATATTCACAGGTGCCTGAGTCCCACTGAGGATCAATAGGAACTTTTAGGTTCCCAGCTTGTGTAGGTGCCTTTGAAAAAGTTACCCTGGGAGCTGTTTAACCAAAACATAAAAGAAGCTGTGGCATGTCGCATGCATGTCTGCGGCATGCAGAAACTATGTCACACCTGCTTTCTGGCTGTGGCATGTGCCTTAGGCTGAGCCACAGCACAAGGTATACAGCCAGCCCACGTTGAACTGCTCTAGAAAAGAGATATATGGCATGTTTGTTCACTTTGCAGATGCAGCTTTCCCATAAAAAGCTGCAGAAATTTAGATTTGAGGCCTGACCTGGTTCTCCTTCAGATAGGGAACTCCCACAGAAGCTCAGCGGGAGTTTTGCAGAGACAATATTTGGTACTTCTCTACAGAGAAGAGAAAGCCATGTCTAGGGAAGCCCAGCAGAAGTTTACAGAGGACTAACGTGCTTTCCCTCATCTTCTCAATTCTGCAAACCATTCACTGGTTTGGTCCCTTTTTAGACTGGTAAGCCCTCCAAGGCAGGGAACCTCGGTCCCTCTGTACCAGTGACCTGATTAGGGCATGTTATGTGAAATTATCTATATTTCATATGTTGCCCAGCCTTTTACTATCCATATGTCTCAGATAACACTGTTTACATTCAGGAGAACATTCTCTAAATGTTTAGGCCAGAAAATAATTTAAGGATCCTCTTGCAAAGTTAGCAACTAGCAGCATAAAGAGCCATGGGCACGCCAGGACAGTTCTGCTCTTTGCAGACCAGTAATTATGCTTCTATGCCCAGTGTCCTAGATGTTAGGAAGGCATTGGCCATATCGTTGAGCAACATAGTTATTGAACTGCAAAGATGATCCTTTTTGAAAGCAATGGAAAACAGAGAAGGTTTTCTCCTGACTTGTCTTTATTGGTGAATCTTGAGCATACACCTTCTCAATATTCAGCAGTGCTGGGACCCCTTGTGGGCAGGCACAACCGTGTGCATTTTTGGCATGCAGAGTACTCATGTAGCAAACTCTATGTGATAATGGAGTTGTTATTCAGGGCTTAGGGAATATCTCAGTGTGGAAAAGCAGACACAATGGGTAAGTGGAAGAGTTCAATAGAAAAAAAAAAAGAAGTGTGTGTATACTGGTAAGTTCCAGGAGCTTTGAAATTTCATTACTGTTTATAGCTCAAGGCAATGAGAAATGTCTCACATGTGTAGTGAGTAAATAAACACAGTGCGCACAGCCCTCTGCAGATATGTTTATCTCACTTTAACATTATACTAAATGGTGTCTGTAACCTCCGTAAATACCACAAGAAGTGAAATGGCTTACATGATAATTAAAACGCTGTTTCTGCTGAGAGTCGAGCCCCCCTCCCCTCCTCCTTTGCTGGAGGAGTGGAGCTAATGGGCACGTGCTAATCGCTGTGCACAGGTGGAAGCAGCCTTGAGCATGGGGTGTTTCACTGGCTGTGGTCAGGCCGTCAAGGTTGTTGGGTTCATTTAGGGAACTCGAGGACAGCACAGCTGTATTTCTAGAATAGAGGTTCAGCAGGAATTTGTGCATGGTCATAGCACTGAACATTATAACTGTGGGCTTTAGCCTGACTGTGCTCTGTTGACTGTAAAGTCCACCTGCCAAGTATATTCTGTTTTAGACCTTTCATGTAAAGGAATGATTAAAGGCAAGGCTATAGATTTGGCCTCATAGAAAAGATATTGTCTGAGAGAGAAGCAGGGAGGTTTCGATTCTGGCTCTTATGTTGTGCCCCTGTCATGTCACCTGGTCTCCTGCCCCCATGGTCGCTAACTGAGGAGGGGGGGTGATATTTTTTTGCTTGTTGTGTTGAGATTTCAGTTTCTCTCAAGATGGTACAACATCCTTCTGCATGTTCATGCAACAGTTAATTAGAAGCGGGCCTGGCTTTGGCTGGGACTATGGATGAAATCACATGATACACAACTCAAATCTCTCTGTTTTCTAATTTAGCATCTGAACAATGCCTGGGAGTCAGCATCCTGCGGGAAAATCGAAGATCAGATGGCTCTGACGGATCAGGCACGCAAGTACATGGCCACCTTCCCCACCCGGACTCTGGTGATGTGAAAGGGTTGACGAATAGAGAAGCATTATGGTTTTGAGAACACTTCACCTCTGCTGGGAAATTCCTGTTCCTCTGCATGAAAACTTTTCATGAATGGGAGAAGAGCCTATCTTTGTTGTGGTACAACAGTTGGGAGCAGCACAAAGTGCATTTACTCACTCAGCATATATATTCTTGTTGGATTTCACCCAACTTAAGAGTTGTGTTTTTTTTAATGATACTTGCCTAAATTATTAGGTATTGAGTTTGAATCAGTAATTAATGATCTTAAGTGCAGACTTATAATAAAGACAATTTTTCTTGTACTTTTTGAGATCAAGCAGACTTAATACACCAGTATTGTTATTTCAGTGATGTGCTAGCCAAGGGGTAGGGATTTGTGTCTTTTTTTATTTTTTTTTAAAAAATAAAATAAAAAAAAATAAAAGAGCAGGTACTCAAACAGATATATTTTAAATCACTGAACAAAATGCATTGGTGTAAAATACTGAAGTGAAAAAGCATTACTATAAAAGCTTGTCTGTACAAAAGGGGAAAACTGATCAAGATCATGAATGCTCAAATATCCATGCCTCTTGAAATACTCTTTTCTGTTTTGGTTCTAGACCATTATACATTGTGTGTTTCTGTTGGGGGGGGTGGGTAATTAGCTTGCTTTAAAAAATATTACTGTATGAAACATAGATTTATGAGAAAAAATATATTTTTATTCAGTAATTTAATTTTGTAAATGCCAAATGAATACTGTGTTTTGCTGCTACAGACCTTAGCGTGTAGACATGCTGCTAGTGTAAAAGGAGCAGTAGAGCTTTATGGAAAGAAAACAAATGTTGATGTTAGGTAATTGACTATGCACTAGCGTTTCAGACCTTTTTGTTTTAATTTTTTTTACATCATTTATATTTTCCCCCTTTTTTTATAAGCAATATTTTTGAACACTGTTCCTGGGAGATTTTTTTTTGTCTGGATGTGTTGTTTTGTTTCTCATTGGTTTGTAACAGCATGCATTGCACCTTGATATGTTTGGGAGAACACTGTCTTGTTCATGTTGTCTCTTTTGTTCCATGTCTAGCTAGTTGTTCCCTAACTTGGGTCTTGTGTACTGAATCAGGTTCTTAGAAATACATGGTTATTTGTACTGCCATATCAACTCTTTATTGATATGGCAAAACACTGATTTTATTTTATTTTTTTATTTGGTTTTTTATAACAGCCTTTGAATTTGCTGCCTTAATAGCATTTGGTGCAGCTTCATCTGCACTTAATTTTTTTATACAACAATGTACTGCCTTGTAGATAAATAAAGTGTGTTCTTTTTTACTTAAACCATATGGTCTCCTAATCTTGTTTGTCTTTAGTGTTTTGGTGGTGGTTTTAAAGGCAACAATCAACCCAAGAAGGTTTTTCCCAGTGCCCTTAGATAAGTAAGGAATAGGGGTTTGCATACCATAGATATCCTCAAAATCCTCAGTTCTCATTGATTGCTAAGGAAGTGGAAGGAACACAGCACAAAACAGTAAGTACTGAGCATGTTGTGGTCTCAAGGCACATCTTTAGTGACACCAAAGTCCAGGTCAACTTCAGTCAGTGGGAAACTTACTGCACCTTTTGTGCAAAACTGCCCTTTTCCCAGAATGCTGGCTAATTTATTTTCTCATCTCAGACTGCCAAGTGAGGAACCAATTGAATAAGAGGAAAATGTTCTTGAATTCTTACACTGTAGAACAAGTTTTTTCACACTTGTCTTAAAAAAAGAGAGTTGAGAATATACTTTGAAGCCCTGGTGCAGTATGCTGCACAGCAAATAATTGGGCAGACCTGCAAAGCCTCATGCAGCTCAAGTGCTGAGTGACAGTCAGACCTAGAAAGACTAGAGATAAAAATAATTCCCAACAAAACAAACAAGAAAACACAACCTGCCAGGAAAAAAAAAAAAGGCATTTTATTTAGTAGCTTGAAAATAAATTGCTGAAGTCTAAGTTGATGCAAGTGCTTTATGATCAGACTGATATTCATGAGAGCACACTTCAGCTCCACGATGGAAATGTAGCCATGTATGGGCTGGGCTCCAGAGATGCCTTTCATTCCTTTCTGCTCCTTCACCAGCAGCCTGCCCAGTCCTCCCAGCTGAAGTCACACACCGGCCTTCACACCACGCAGTGCACAGAAAAGGAGGAGCAAAAAGGCCTTTTTCACCCTCTGCAAAGGTCCCTTCTCGCGCGCTTTTAGCTTCCAGTGTGAGAAGGGACGAGTGCTTGCAGCAGCCCCCTCCACGTTTTGCCTGTATTTCACGTCTATCCCACATGTGTGGCTCGGGCTCTCAACCAAACGCTGCGGGGCTGGGGAGAGGCAGCCCCAAGGCAGTTTCTCAGCAGTTACCGCAGGCAGGACTCTGGTGCTGAGCATGGATTACAGAGAAGGGGAAGTCTGTGGGAGCACTTGCCTGTGCCGAAGCTGCGGGCTCATGCCGTAAAAACGCTTGTGCAAGACGTGAGAGAGGACTGCAGGACTTGATGGTGTGCAAAGTGGAAAGAGGGAAAGGCCTGACTTGAGGCATGCCACACAGCTTAAGCAACCTGTTACAGCTTAGGAAAAATAGAAAAAAAAAAAGGGGAGAAAGAAACACCAAGCTTACAACAGTTCTTCAAGGCAAAGCTCCTGCCTTGTAGGGCTCATGTGGTAACTGCACCAATCCTGGCTAAGTTTAAACAGATCGTTATCCCAGTGCCAGGAACCATGGAGGCTCTGCCTGCAGGAGTGGGCTTTTCCCCCCTTACACCTTCAGTTGCTTTAAAACCCATTTTAAACATGTAAAACCACTACAATAATTGTCTCATTGATGGGCACACTTAGAGGTAATACAAAGGGAAATGTTTTTTTCCCCCTTTGTCATTTTACTGAAAATGCAAAGGACTTAGTAGATTAAGGCTGATTTGCATGTGTTTCTGCATTCATGTGGTGCTCAGCTTGAGTGAAGGAAGAGGCTTTCTTTGGACGCTGTACCCAGGAACCTGATTATTTTCCCTCCACCAACACTGTCTAGGTTTCCTTTGCAGCAAAGTGCCACCTCCTTCATGTCTTTCTCACACAAATATCCCCATGTGCCTGTGCTCTGCTTGCTGTCTGAAACACACATCTTTCAGAGGCCCAAGAGAAGTCCTACCCATCTGATAAATTCCATCTTGAGCATCACACAGGCAACACCTATCCTGAGACAGCTCTGTGTAAATGCTCTTTGTGACAGCTACTTGGCCTTGCAGTGGCCCTTTGCACAGGTGTATAGCCATCCCGTGCCCATTTAAACCTAGAGTAACCTACCAAAATGAAGGGAGAGCAGGTTCAGTCAAGTTCTCATTTAATGGAGAGTAGATATTTGGCTCAAATTTCTATTAACCTTTTTCTTCAGTGTAATTATAATTTAATAATGTTGTCAGTGGGAACTCTTTGGATTTCTGAAAAGAATTTAAATTATCATTTCAGCATGTGCCTCTAATTAAATATGAAGAGGTAAAGGAGCCAGGGCAAAAATAAAGGAAAATACCAGAGTGTGAGGTGTTTCCCAGCTAATGTCCTGTAATTCTCCAGCTTTCTATGCAGAGAATCCCAGGGGTTCAACGCCCACAGATCTGACCTATGTGACAGCTGTAAGCCTAAACTGTAAAAAAGCCAGAGCTTGGATTGGTTTGGAAAAAAAATAGAGCTTGAATGAAAGAGCCAGACTTTGTAGTTAGGAGCCAAATAACAAATCTGCTCAGGGTAAAGTAGAGAGCAAGCACAGCATCGAATATTCTGTAGCATAGAGTGATCCCTTAAAAAAGCCAGAAGACTTTTCCTCAGTATTTGTAATCTTGATCCTTATCCGTACCAGCTAAGTCAGTGGCAATCAGGCCTCCTTCAAGCCCCCACAGTCAGGCACATAAGCAAAGGGTGTTTCTGTAGGGTTGTGACAGGAGCATCATAATTATCACCTCTTACTCCTGCCATATTTATTTGTATTTTTACCTCAATCCTGATTTGAGAAAGGTGTGATGGCAAAGCACAGAAAAAAGCTTTGTTCCTAGAAATCGATTTAAAATGTGTTGGGGTTTGGGTTTTTCTGTTGGTTGCTGTTTTGTTTTTTAAAGAGCATGTTAAAAATATTTCAGTTTGGGAAAGAATGATTTTGAGGCACTGGTCTGCATTTGCCTATGTCCTTGTTCCCTAGCACGGGGGGAAGTCAGGCAATATCCCAGATGTTGCTCCAGAGCAATGATGGTGTTCTGCCTGGGCGGCCAAGGAAAGTCACTGGTCACATCTTTCAATCACCAGGCTAATGTCTTAATTCAAAAGGAAGTCGTGCTTCCTGACCAAATCTACTTGTTCCCTTTGTTTGCCTCTTTTCTTTGAACTTGACTTTGATGTCTCAGCAGTTTTCACTGAAGACCCTGCTACCAGCACAAACTTGTTTGTGACTTCTTTGCTCTTTGTGACTGATGGAGGTAAGATAATGAAGACAGACCATAGAAGTCCAAATTCTGCCTTCATCCATGTTTGCAAGCCAGCAGTGGTTATACAGCTCAATGTTAAGGGCTGCAAAATATATTCACTCTGCTATTATTTTTTCCATAAATTGTCTGTGTTGTTAGGTTTTTTTTTTTCTACAATCCCTCTTGATAAATGACATTTCTAGAAGGCATTTTCCAATCTATTTGAGTATCAGAATAATTGCTGACTTTTTAATTGTTTTGTAAAAGAGCCTCCTCTTCTCATGCTGCACAGGCTTTCATTTACAGCTTAGCTCGACTCACACCCAAGGAAATTTCGTTTCATGGGGAAACAACTTTTACTACTTAATTCAATCACTACTCATCACCACAGCTCCAAGACGTGCTCTGTGCACACATCTGTCAGAGAATCGAAGAAGAAAGTTTCAGGAAGCTCTCCCCAGACAGGTTTCTACACTAACCATAGAGACCACCTCTGCATCTCCCAGTTCCTGCCAGCCCAGCTGCAAGCCTGCCATGGCCCTCCCAGTGCAGGCAGTCCCCAAAGAGCTTTGACAGGGTGCCTGCAGGTGTGTTTTCCTGCCCGCTGCCTCTCATGTTTCATTAACTCTCTCATCAGCCTAGATCAGCACAGGAGTTATCTGAAGGTGCAGGGAGGCCGTAACTATTTCGGTGATGGGGTTTGATATCTTTGTTCCTACCAGCTCAAGGCAGAGATCTCCGAGGTGCTGGCCCAACTTTTCTGTGCAGATAAAACACTGCTAGCCTGTGCTGCTGGCTGGGAAATGAAAATCTGCAAGGGGTTAGAGCTCCTACCTGCCCAGCCAAACTTTGCTGCACCAAAGAATTAAACAGAGAAACAGCAGTGGTTTGCTGCAGTCAAAGGTCTAAAATACCTTTCAGTGAAATAATATAGAAAAGAGATTATACTTTGCTTTTCTTTTCTGCTCTGCTGATACTGGCCATCACCTCTGATGTCCTACCTGCTTCAGCTGTTTCAACAAGGCAGAGGTCTGGCCCAAGCACTGCTGAAAATGGATTGATAAAAAGTCACTTGTCTCTATGACAGCAGTGAGCCCAATCCCATGCTTAGTCAGGGCTAAGGACATTGATCGTTTCTCTGCTCACTGCTGATGGGGTCCTGCCATTGCCATTTAGGAGGGGCCCCACACACTCAGGATGGTGTCTATCATCAGGTTCAGGCTCATCTTCACTGAAAAGTGAGCTCTGGTTGTATCTCAAGTAACATCCTCCAGTAAATGTGGGAAGAGAGAAGCCTTTCACTGGAAGTGATTTGCCTCTGGCTGGGAGGCCCACCAGGAATTGGCAGGACAGGCCATGTTATGTTACACCCTCTCAGCAGCTGCCTGCCTGCCTGCCCAGAATGGGGATGAATTCTTCTGCTGGGACCCCCCCACAAGGGTCCCACGGTGGCACCCCAGGAGCAGCAACTCACAGGCTCACCTCCTGAGCTATCACTGATGCAGGCACAGCCTTAACTTTCTTCAATCAAAGAGGTTAGAGTAATACTTTCCTTGCCAACCTCTGATTTGTGGCCACATCCTCTAACAGAAAACCCATAACAAATACAAACACAGTTTGTATGGTGATAAGCTACAGAACTGATGTGATAGTCATCCTTCCATCACCGCCCTGAAACACATGGCTTTCTGGTACAAACCTTCATTGCATCCAGTTGGTGTAGCTGCTGTTTGTATCTCAGAACAAGACCTAATATGATGAGAGAGGAGTGAACCTGACACACACCTGCATCTCGATTTTGCCACAGGCATCAAAAAGCAACAAACATGATGATTAAAACAAGGTGCTGAATTATTCCAGTGCCCCCCCCTTCTTGTTAAGTTGTCAATTCCAAGTTTTGCTGTGCTGTCTGATATCCAAAAAATACTTGTTACCATCTTCTCTGGCAATTGATCAGTCAAGCAACTTGACAGCTTGAAGGGAGTAATGTGAAAATTTATTTGATACCTTGGTTTGCCTTCCTGTCAGTGGTAGAAGCTCTTCTTCCTTCCTATTAGCACTCATAACTGACTTTTTCCAAAGGATTTCCAATAACAGAAATACGCTTTTGTCTAGAGCACAGGAAGTTTTCCAGTAGGCTGGATGTCCCAAATGTGCCCCTGTACTCTCTTGAAGCCGATGCTGAGGGTGCTACAGCTTCAGATTTGCTATACCAAAGCAGGTTTTCACACCCTAATCCAACCTTTCCAGTAGAACCAGGCTCTGTGGAAAAAGGAGAGTCCAGCTGCTATGCATGTAGGTTTGGACTGACTAGGTTGCTATTGACTGTGCACACTGGCTGGCCTAGGTCTCCCTAGTTCTGGAGCAACATTCAGATCTTACAGTGCTGAGGATGGTATGAGAAGTTGCATGAAGAATAGCAAAATCAAACAACAGAGTGTGCTGCCCTTGCAGTTTCCAAGTCCTTGAATCTTCTGAGGAAGTTTGCATTCTTTAGAGAGCTGCTGTAAGTTAGCAAAAGGAGAAGCATTGGCTTCCCTGAGAGGTGATGATTTTCCTTTACATTTATTTAAGCAAAGTAAGTGCATGCAAATATATTCATGCCTCTCTCCCTCTCTCTCTCTATATATATGTATATATATACTTACTTATTATGTTAGAAATAAAGGAAGGATATTTTCCTGAGGAGGCCCAAATCCCAACCAGCATTCTGAATCTATCATAGACTGTGTATTATGTGCTTGGGTCATGGAGACTCTCGGCCACCAGAACAAAAATCATAAAGGACAGAACTCAGACAAACAACACACTCCACACTCAGAAAAAGAGAAAACCATCCAAACAAGAGATTGCTGTGAGAACATCTTTTGTGATGAGAACTGAAACTGCAAGTCATTGGTTTTCATTGAAAGCAATGCAACCAAGAGTCTGAAATCAGTCATGTCCCCTAACTGATGAGTTGTCTGAAAATCTGCCACCTTCCAGAACACATAGATCCTGAGATTTCTCAGCTTCTTCATCTGTGATCATAGATTTCTGTAAAAGGGTAGTTCATGATTAAAATCAAATTAATAACAATAATAATACAGAGACCATGGAAACAAATGTACGTTGAAGTTGTCTGACATGTTTTCTTTTCCTCAGTGAATAACGGATTAATGTCTGAATTTATGCCACAAGTGATTTCACACAAAAGCTTTTATCTTAAAAGTTAGGTTGTCTGAGGTTTGTCCAGGTACATCACTGTTTAGAGTGGACTGGATTTAATTTCACAACTGTATTTTAACCTAATTTTACATGCCTGCTGCAAGGGTTTCCAGCCAAGTCAATGGGAGTAATCATGTGAATAACACTCGCAGGTTTCGGTCTGAAAATCTCTACCATCCTCATTTGTGGGTCAAGGTTGGCCTGCTTGGGGAAAAGCACAATGCAGTGCCAACAGTGAATGGCCTTTACATGGTCCATTTCCAAGAGATACAATGATACCACCAAACCACCAGGACTGTATGCACATAATGAAAAGTGACAATGCAGTCATTTGTGAAGGATATAAGACAGCCATGGTAGTTAGGGACACATTTGCATAATCACATTAACTTTAAGGACCTACTTTAAAATTGACCTAACAATGGCTCTCATTGTTTAAAGCCACAGCTGTCCATGCTGATCGGACAACATGCTTGGTCAACTTGTGTTGCAGCCATCTTCTTCAGGAGGATTTAGAAAATTTGACTGAAAAAATCGTGGGCTCCAGGACATCCTGTGAATGTTTGGCCTTACAATGTGGTTTGGCTATCTGGGAATCCACAGCTTTCAGGGCTGCATTTTCTGTTGCATTTTCATTGGGACTGATGTAATTTATGACACAGCTTTATTTTTCAGAATTGTTCATCAAGGTCTTGTGAAAAAGAGCACACAGATTATTTATTGGCTGCTAAGAATATTACAAAACATGAATAGTCTGGGCCCTGGTTATTTTAGGTTTTGGCAAGTTACTGCTAATATTTGAAAAGGATGGGAACTTGTACTCCAGACATGACACTTCAGTCACATGTTCCTCCTACACAAGGAAGATTGAACCATTTTCATCTTCATACATGTCTTGCACAATCATATCCCCCCCCCTCCAAATTGCTGATATTCTACCAAAAATGTACCTGGTGAATGTTCTTCAGTAGAAAAGTATTTTCTTTAAATTATCAATACATTACAGGGTAGTTGGCCATAGACAAAGTTCTGATGAAAACCTAGACTTTTGTTAGCTAAGATTTCTTTTTCTTGTTCTGAGTTTAGAAAGGCAGCCTTGTCTACCTTGAAAAACATGTTTATTTTTAGTATTTTCAGGATTCTCAGACAATCAAGGTGGTACTGGATTAGCTGCAGGGAACTCGAAGTTTCAGTTACAGTGTGTGTCTTCTTTGAAGAACATTAACCACAGGTAGGAAAATGACTAGAGCACACACTCTAGAATGGAAAACAAATAAAGACAAATACTGAAGAAAAAAAAAAAGATGTAGCAAAAATGGTTCAGCCCTTTCTGAGAACGAGGTTGAGGAAAACTCGTTTCTCCTTGCCCTAGTAAGCCTAGTTAGCATAGCATGAGTCTGTGAACTTTAACTGACTTTTTGTTTTGCATTGCATACACTGTGATTAAAAACCCATTTAGGCTCCCCACTGTCATTTGGTCTTAAACCATAATAGCCAGTTAAAATATTCTTACATTGGTTTCAATTAAGAAAATCTCCTGCCTTTACACTGAGGATCGGGGACTTGAAATTTTAAGCAGGAGCATCATTTGTAACTCTTATTCCTACGAAGATCCACATAAATTTGGCCAAGTCATGCCATCTGAGCATTTCATTTGCACAGAAGCACCGAGGCCTCAACTCTGCTTGTCAGCTCCCCTCCTTGAGACTCCCTGGGCAGGACACATCACCCATCTGTGGGTAGGGGGATGTAGCTGGTCATCTATTACCCTGCCCCTTGCAGTAGGGGTCGATGCAATGTCACTTAGGGGCTCAGCTAAGCTGCCTTGGTCTCTGAGCGGGGCTCCTGCTGGGAAGAACAAGGTTGCCAAACATGAATGTGAAGGGATGCAGAGTAAGGTGGGTGTAAAGACAAGTTGGAAGCAATCAAAATTACTGGCTAGGAGACAGATGTAAATGTGCGTATGAGTGTGTGCACACACATTAATGTGACTGTGTAATTAAGATTAGTATTGTAATGAATATACAGAAAAGTGGGGAATGACGGTAGGGTGAATTAATTGCATGTCAAACCTCAATTCTGACTCCCCCAACTTTGAAGTACTGCACTCCCAAGCCTTAATGATTTTTTAATTTATACTTTAAACGATAATTTACCTTTTGATTATTCAAAAGATGGGCAACATTTGACACCAATACTTTACATTTAAGCAAAGTAATTGAAAAGATGCAAATGCTTTTACTGAACAGATATGCAGAATGCCCCTCTGCATTAAGCACAGGTACAGTGAACAAACATATTAATATAGGCAAAGCTTCCCTAACCACACTGTTATTTATATTTTAGGCACTTAATTCATCATGAATATCAGTATTTATTCCCCATATTCATATCTGATCATATTAAGGCTACTGGAATAGTTCAATAACATTGCAAGAGAACTGCAGTTAGAGCAAAGATAGGGATGAGTTTTGTGAAACTTCTTCAGAGACACCTATGCTGTTTCAGCACTTTGCCATTTCAGCACTTTACTCTTTCAGTAGTTCAGAAACCCCTGTACTTTGGGACTAAGAGAAAATACAGCTTCATATTAGACACATATACCTTTCCCTCACAAAGGAAAGCCTCAGAGGTGAATACTGTTAAAAGAAAAAACGCAATGGTTGTTTACTATTGTCTTCTAACAGTCAAAATAAACCTTTGGCAGGGAAAATTACATGAAACCTTCATTTGCCCTTATTTTAGGCATCCAAAGAGCTATGGCAGTCCTTCTAAGTTAAGTCAATGTCAGGATTCATAATGCAATTTTTACTTCTGAAAATCAGCATTGTGATACTCATACACTCCTATGGATTTGGTTATTACTGATGGACACAGTTTTGTTGCAATGAGCTAACTAGGTATTTCATCATACAAAAAGTCTTGTACAGGTTTGCGAAGGGACCCAGGATTGAATGGTCAGTTTTCATTTTTCAATATGGCAAGGATGACAGTAGCTCTCTAGAAAAAATCTTAATAGAAGAGACTAAAACGTGTACAAAGGGCTGAACTAGGGAATCCATTAACATGCTCAGTAAGTGAGGTATCAAACCGCTCCTCATCATCAAACAGGTCCAGTACCACCTGTTTATCAAGAATATTTCTGCATTCGCACTACAAAACACGTGCCATTAGATGCCATTCCCAGCACATCATCCCATACAAACCCCATTCAATGTGGGCTAAAAACCAAAGCTTTGCCAAGTGAAAGGCTAACAGCAAAAGAGCATAGCATTCAGCTCAGGCCTTCTTCATTAACTTGGCCCATCCAAAGTTTATGCAACTGAAAAGGAAGTTCTCCAGGAAATCACACTTGTCTTTCAGGCTCAGTCCATTTGAGGTAAAAACTTTCTCGTTTGTTTAAGCAATTAGCATTCACTTTCCTCACTTACCACTATTTGTTGACAGATAAGAGTATTTCAGTTTTCAGCTCCACTATTTACACAGACTTACACTAAACTTACCACTTACACTAAATGCATGTCTGCACTGGAGAACAATTTGAAATAACTTGAAAATTATGTCAAGTATGAGCTCACAAAATCATAAAATTGGCCAATTACAAATAGCATCTATGGTAAAAAATAGTCTGTAAACACAACATTAAATTCATCCTCTGTAAAACAAAATTAGCTAAAACTAACACATCTGGATGTAAAATGAGGCATACGAATAGGATTGTAATTGCTTTATGTAACTCTCCATACCAAAGAGAAACAGTGAGTCATTTATCTTAATGATGACAATATTCTGTGAAACATAAGATAAAACTGCAGAGTGTAGATAGAAAGTTCAGAAACCCATTCAAGCACCATGCAAGTTCTCGTCAGCTATCAGGAAAAGTAACTCATTTACTACAGAGTCAGACAAGGTTTAAAGGGAGCAATATTTTTATTAGACTACCTGATAGAGCTTCTTAGATCAATGGTTGAACTAATGCAGAGATATTACAGACTTTGATTTTCTCTGCAGCAGAAAGCATAACCTCATTTGCACCTTTAGGCAGTCACAGGCACAAGAGCATTCACTAATTATATGACACACGCAGGACAAAGTCTTGTCCGATGACTACATAGTAAAGTAGTGTTGCAAAATGAGTACTGGCAAGACCTCCAACACAAAGTTAAATGCAGCATTAACACCACACCTCAGAAAGTCTAAATAGCACAGATGCATAGGAGCACGCTGTGTACATACTAAACCAGGTAAGATCCTCTGTCCAAATCTTATCCCATTTTGCCCTACACAGCAGGTGGTGGTACCTCTTGCTGTAGAGACAGCTGAGAACTATCTGCAAACCAGCTAAGTATTTTATGCAATGCTGGAGAAGAGGCAAGGACATTCTTTTTGGGGTACTGCATGCCTTGACTTGTGAGATCTGGTTACTCGTTCTTAATACCAAATGTTATTTTGTAGCCAGCTACCCACGTTATACATATACACTGTTTAAAGGCAGATTAGCATTAGAAGGTCATAGCTCAAAATAAAATTACACTAAACTACTACCCAGCTACCTCCTTCGAAATCCCCACATACATCATTACAATATGCATGCAGGTTATTTTCAGCTGCTGCAATTTCACTGATCTCCATTAAGCAACTTCTGTATTTTTTCCTCTTTTTTTTTATAGCAATTCAAAGGTGTGGGCTTATAGAGCAATGATGTAAAACAACAACCCTAGAAAACTACCTAAATTAAGACTTTTTTTTAATATCACTGATAAAAAGAGGGGGAAAAATCTGATGTCTTTTGCTTCTGATAGTATTTTCAAAACCCATACAAACTGTGCATAACTCTCAAACTTTTCTGATAGATATTTTGAGCTTTTCCTCCTGCTCTTTCATGGAGACTGTTATCCCACAAGTCTTATATTCTATTCATATTTAAATATCTCTGTTCTTAACACTGCTATTTACCTATTATTTATTTCTATCACAGCACCAGTCAAAAATGTCGGGGAGAGCCTTATTGTATGATACAGTGCGGCATAACTCCAGAAAGTTCCCATTGTGTCAAGCATAATTTGCTGTTATGAGAATTATTCAATAGTATTGTATTGTTGCAAGAATAGATCTCCCACCATCAAAGAGTCCATGTGTTATCTGCTGCTCTCAACAGGCAGTGAAGGCACCTTCACAGCCAGGTGGGATGACTTATTTTCATTATATACTAGCATGTCGTGACATAAATCTATCGGGTATTTGTGAGAACTTCTTTCGTAAGCATATATCAAGCTGTACAGGTAGAGCTCCCAAGCAATTCTTTGCCTCGCTTTGGATTATTGGAGAAGCCATAACAGCTACAGCAGTGATGTGGCATGGTGTGTGTTACACAGGGGTGGCTTGTACCTTCAGCTCCAGTCAATCAGTTTTGGGCATTCCTTCCATGCTTCCACCATCTCTTTCAAATAAAAAAAGAAAGAAAGGAGGGAAAAATCTGAACCTATTTCTTTAGAGTGGAGACCTCCACACAGTGATGAGGCATGTGCAGCCTGCTTCGTGTTTTGCCATGTTCTGTGGAAATTCAACCACTTTGATCCCTGGGGAGGTGAGACGGAAGTTGGTCTTCACCATTTAATTTTTTTATAGATAGCAAAGTCCATCCTTCCACCTGCATCCAAAGCACTGAGGCAGCTGGCAGAACAAAGCACTAGAGAAAAATAGTTGACCAGAATCTATCTGAAATTGCCAGCATGCAGGTGCAGCCTTGTTTTTCATCTCAGTTGCAGCAGTCCCTAGTGACTGTCAATGTTTTACTGAGAGTAATTAACCCTTTCTTTGCCTAGAATGGATCAGAGAAAAAAACCAACCAACCAACCAAAAAAATCTCACCCAACCCACCCACTGGCCAAACAAGAATAAAATTACATGAATGGAGAAATGCAAGAATCGTGTCTAATCCAGGACTGTGCTACAAATGAAAAGGTTGCTTAAAAAGTAAAAAAGGAACAGCAAATCTACGGGGAAAATTTGCCTCTTGGGATTGCTGAGATAGTTCCAAGGTTAGCATGTTACTTCTAACACCTGAAGGAGGTGGTAAAGATAAACAGAGAAATCACCCACTGCTGAAGCACCGCCAACTCCTGAGTGTAAAGGAGCAATTGTTAACCAAGTAATAGTAAAACTGAACAATAAACTTGGATAAGAACTGTGGAAAGGAAGTCAGCAAATATAAACAACTGAAGCAAAAGATAAGACTTTGAGGATAGATAAGAATTCCCAAAGCTGCAGTTTGGCTGAGCCATCAACATTGAACATTCCTTCAGATCCTCAAGGAGAAGTGGTAGCAAAGGAGCCTTATGAGGAAATCCAAGTGCAAAAGGCACTGCTCCCTGCAATGTGGTGCCTCGTGTTCCTTCTTTGTCTGGTTGTTCGAGTCCTAAACTACAGGCTTCCACTACTACCCTGAGGAGATGATCCCATAATCCCAGTGTTAGGATTTTTCCATTTACATATAGCCTAAGTTTTGCTTCTCATTTTCATCTCATTCCTGCTATTTATACCTCCTTCCATTAAAAAGAAACTGTCTATGATTATCATTTGTGTATTATAATTATTTACCTCATTTTCACGCTTTAATGAAATGGTTGTCATTAACAAGGGTATACTTAGTTCTCTGACAGCCTCTGTGGCAGCCACCCCTCTGATTTGTCACAAACACTGACGGCTTCCTACCCACCACCGAAAGCTGAGTGATGGCAGGCCAGAAAGGCCAAACAGGCAGGGAACATCTGGGCTTGTTTTCACCTTCATTCTTTGGTGCCTCAGCTTCCAGGGTGGAGAGTTCATAAGAATGATCTGCAGCTGGTCTCCAGCTGTGGCAAAACCCAGCCTCAGCTTCGTCAAAGCCTCTGTAGCTGTAAATAAGGTGATTTTGGTAAACAGAGAGTAATGCCTACGTCTGGGAGGAAAGAGGGGAAAATGGGGGGCAAATTCTTGGTTGTGGTGGTACAGCAGGAGTTCAGCACTGGTGTCAGAGCTGCTGAGCACTACCTGATTCACCTCAAACAAGCTAGTTCAAAACACTTCACTGGCCCAGAGTTGGGGATTCTTGAGCTGCAGTCACACTCCTGTCCCTCAGCAAAACAGCCCACTCTGACCCTCTGGAGCAGTATCAGGGAAAGCAATGCCTCCAGACCCAAGAGGTGGAAGCCTGCCACAGGGCTGGAACTGCTGGAAAGCCAGGCTGTGATGCAATACTTTGGCAATCATCAGCTATGCTGCAGTAAAACTTGCATGGCTGTGCCAGTTGTGCCTTCTGTATCCCTCACTTTGAAGAATGCCATGCGCAGACTCAGTGAAAGGAAAAACACCTCCCTTGCCAGGACATTTCAACAGCAAGCCTCAGACATTCTGCTGGCTATAAAAATAGAAAATACTACGGGAAAGTATCTCAAGTGGTCATTATGTTCATCCCCACGTTTTTAGGAAGAATCAAGCCTAGGAAGCATTCCTACGATGGATTTGTTTGAATGTTTACAGTAGTGGAGCAATGCAGTTTCTTCAGAACTCTCTGTTCTTCATGCGATATTCTCTCAAAGTCTTACCTGAATCTTCCTTGCTGCATTTCAAGCCTATTCCTTCTTTTTCAACCAGCAAAATCATGGGGAATAGATTCCTGTTTTCCTCTTTGCAGTAATGTTAATACTATTAAAAAATAATCACCCTCTAATGAAACAGAATGGGATCTAGAAATATCAGCCATTAAGAGACTTCAGCTGAAAGGCAGCCCAAAGTATGAAAAAACCTGCTCTCTTAAGTCAGGATTTAACTGGATTCACACTGCTAAATTGAAATTCCACAGCAAATGGAACTCCAGGCTTGCAAAACAACTTCCTTCCATTTATAAATCATATCACTTTGCATATATTTGAATGGCCAAACATCTATTTAGTCCCTGGAATTATTTGTTCTTTCATTAACGGAGACTAGATGAAAGCTGTAGATAATAGCTCACAGTGACTGAACATAAAGTAAACTCCCTTTATTGTAAAGGATCTGCAGCCTGAGCACCATGGCAATAATCTAATGATGCCAAAACTTGGATGCCCTTCAAATGCTCCAGAACAATAGGTGCTGCCAGCATGACCTACACGAGGTACCAGTGAGTGAAGCCAGACTCTGAAATTACACTTTCCCGCTGCCACCGTGGGCAAGGGCAGTGCCCCAGGGGAACCCAGGAAGGGCTGTGCACGCAGAGAGCTGGGCAAGGGGCCAGCGCTGCTCAGGCCCAGCCTCTCGAGGCTCCTCTTTCTTATTTAGACCCTCTGAAGTCCAGCTGCTAAAACTCAGGCAGAGGTGAGTCAGAGTCCTTGTTAGGGTATTCCAGAGCAGTGAAGCCCAGCAGTTTCCATGAATTTCAGCAAGACTTGGCCAGCAATGAAGCATGTAAACATCTGCATTTGCAGAGCTTCCTCATTTTAAAGTTGACAGGGGCTCAACCTGGGTAAGAGGGTTGGGATGGAAGTTGCCCCTAAAGCTGCTCAAGCACTTTGGAGCAGATAGTAAAGGAGCCTTCTCTGGGACAAGTGTGGAGCACACTACAGACAATCAAATACGTTGATTGTGTGCATTCAGCTGTACATCAGCAGCCTCCTTAGAAGAAATGTCCAGCTTCTGTCATTTGACACCAAACCCCAAATTATTTGAATGGGATTATTCAATGTATGTGCCATAAAATCCACATGTGCTTTGTAGCATAAAACTAAAACTGCTGGAGCAAATACATTTTACTTGCAAGCAAAAAGTGATTTCTCAGACTAATATACTTGGAGTAGATTTGGTGCTTTCAGAGGGTTTGTGGGAATGGGAAAGTATAGGGAAAATAACTGAATCAAAATATGGTGTAGTTAATTTCCTGACTATTATTTCCCTTCTTTACAGCAAATGGTTGCATTCACTGACTACATGATTTCCTGAACAGAAATCTGTTAATTCTGAGTTGCAGAGAAAGAGTTCCCTATTGAGAAAAAATGGGAGAACATTACAAACCATTCATGGAGTGAGATGACAAAAGAAGAAAAATGGACATGAAAAAGGCCAAGTTCTTAAACAATGAGATGTTTCCAACTGGACTGTGGTATTTATTTTAGTTTAAACATATTGTTTAGTGAATTAATGAAATGAAGGTGCATAGTTCAGCATCCACCAGAAATATCCTCCTCTACCTACTATCATCATATCAGGCTGCATATTTTTTAAAAGCTGAAGTGGTCACAGCCTTTATTAGACCCATTTCAAAATAAAGACACTTCCCTTCCTTAATGAGAGACTGCTTACAACTAAGATAAATACTGGAACTGCAGCATGATCCCCCAATCTGTTGATATGGCTTTATTATCTCACGTACTGTAAAATAAACAGAGTCTCCTCAACTACTTCTTAACACATTTGTGTTTTGTTATCAAACCAACACACCATCCTATATGCTGGGCAGGCATTCCTGTTTGTGGCGGACAGCAACTCAGGTCCTTTCCTTGCCAGCTTATCCAGCATTTATCTTCTCTATCTGTTTTGATGGTAATTATCACTTTTGAATGTAAGACACCTGGGGGAAAACGTAACCTCTCTTTCCTTGCCATGAAACATACTTCAAGGCTTTCAGTTTTTCTGGCCAGACTCCCATTCCAGATTTTTGGAGCTCCGGTGGGGCTTGCTCTACTATTATAGCTGCCAGCAGAGCGTGTATTGTAATAAGTTATAGTGTCCAACTACAGCTGAATAATCCACCTTTACAAACAAAGGCCTTTTCCAGAGCTCTTTCCTCTCATGCCTGGTACTGCCAGCCCCAAAAATAAAATAGTAAAAATTGCCTATCCAAGCCATAAGACTGAAAACCATGAGTTTACAGAAATACTTAAAAAAACCCCAAACTACCTCAAAACTTAGTCCCAACGTAGATATGGACTATTTTTCAACTACTTACTGAGTCATAGGTATGTGACAGCTGAACTTTGAAGATTCTGCTAGACATGTACTTGAGGACTGTACATTGTCAAGACAGTCTTACACAGATTAACTCTCAGGCTGTCCACAGGAGAAATATTAGTATCTCCAGCTAAAGACAGGGAAATTGACATGGAGGTTCAATTTACCCAAGGCCATGCCATAAATCATTGGAACAGCACAATTAAAACTGAATAGCCATAGGCTCATGAGTTCTGGAGAAAGATTCAGGGTTGGGATTTTTGCTCCAGATAGAGATTTATGACACAAGAGATAATGAATAAAACATTTTCGCCATAATGTTCTTCTCAAAGAATGGTTGTTATGCACCAACACTGATCTAGCGAGTCTTACAGATGCTGTTTTAGCGTAAGAAAAAGGCAACTAATAATAGTGAGCATAATATAGAGAAAGAAAGGAAATATATGATAATCTAATTTAAATGGACCCAGAAATACTTAGTTGGTTCACTTAGTTTGTCACCTTCCACACTTTCCTGCAATAAAATAAAAAGCCGTTTTATATTTTTGCCTTTGGTTTCTTCCTCTAGCACAAACCTTACTGGCTGCTATTTTACCGAGTTGCAGCATTACTTCCATTTTCCAACACAATTTTTAATTCTGATCACGTCCTACAAACAGCCTGCAAACTCCTGGTGTCACGCACACATTTTATAAATACTACTACATTGTCCAGCTCATTAATGGAAATAGTGAATAGAAGTGACAGAGAACTGACCTTAGGGACCTCACTTGCAATATCTCCCTGGTATGATAACTAAACTTGGATAACTCTTTTCTGAAAGCAGCTTTTCTTTTTTAATTAGTTATGCATCAACTCCTTGTAACAGTTTCATCTAGACTATATTTCCTCCCCTTTGGTCATAAAAAATATCATATATTATCAAAAATCTTACTGAAATCAGTAATTGTCACACTTATTATGCACTCTTATTTACTTAAACCAGTTTTACCATCAAAGAAGCAAATTCATTCAAGTATTCAACATCAGTTTTTTTCAGAAAAATATTTTTTTTAAAAAAAAGGTCTTTAAATAAGCACAGAAATTCTTTGTGAAAAACTGTCAACATTGTCAATATTTCCACTGACAATGCAGTTCTACTCTTTTCAAAATTATTGTAAAATCACTGCTGGCATTTTTTAGTAAATACTGATAAAACATAGCTAAGGCTAATGAATATGGTCATTGAGTATTTAGAAAACAGTTTCAGATTAAAGTTAACTAATCTGATTTCAGTTGAAAGTCACAAAAGCAGCTGTAAATTAAACCCAACAAAGTGGAAATAAATAATAATTTCAACATCTTTTGATAAAGCGTTTTCTTGGTTTTCAGAGAGCACTAAGATTCCAGACCACAACTTTCAATTTAACTTTCCAAAGCATTTCCAAATGCTTTTCTTAGGTCAGAAGTAGCAAAAACCAGTTCTACTTACACCTTTCTAGCCAAAGAAAGTTATAATGGTAGTGGCAAATCAGCAGCCAGCCAACCTAAACAAAAAAGCCAACCTTCAAAAGGGCCGATGCAAAACAAGGCAGCTATATCAATATTTGCACAAATTTGTCCAGGAGTGAATAAGTTCTTTGAGCTACATGAGGCATGAAGAAGTGAGTCACCCCAGGGATGGACGGCAGGGTGTCCGTCAGAGATATAAGCGGCGTTTGATGCCCGGGCATCTGGCATGCTGCCACCCATCCCATTTCTCCATTTCAGCTGGAGTTTTACAGAGGAGGCGGGAGGCCAGCAGGGAAGTGAGGGCGGCTGGGAGGGAGAATGGGAGCAGCACCACAAATTGCGTGTCCTTCCAGGAGTCCTTAATCCCGTGTGACATGTGCCACTGCTTACAAATCCGCATATAACCAGGCCTGTTTTCCACACTGCTGCACAGTGCAGAGACTGCTCAAGCAGTATTGCACTTCTCTGCTGGTATTGCACAGGTTCAAATGACAAGCAAATTCTCTTTTTCTATTTCTGACTGAGTTCTTATTCAACTTGCAGGATTCAACCTGACCCTGCAAAACGTATTCATGCCAAGAAACTCCAATTCACGCAAGAACTCTGCAAGTGAGCTTAACCAGGATTCAGCTACAGTTTCAGGCACAAGCACATGTGTCTTCAAATTTGGAAACTGTGGTGGTCCACTGCTGGGTCCTAAGAAAGCAGATATCTAAATTTATCTGATTCTAGCTCTAGGAAAAGATGGCAGCACTCTAGAAAAATACACCAACAGTTCAAATGGATTAGGAACAGGTTTCTTCAATGATACAGAGATAAATCTCCAATATGTAATACCACACATTAAAAAAAAAGGAACAAAGCCAGGGAAAAAAAAAAAGATACCCCAAAACATTCACGGATGTTACAGCACTGATCTTAGTGTGGGAAACTGGCAGAGTTCAAATAATTTGGTGAAGCAACCTCAGCCTACCAAAAGACTGAACCTTGACAGTGTTTGACCAGTGTGTCAGCACCAATGTGCTGAACTAGTCACTCTTTCCTCTCCTTACAAAATGTGTTCTTAGAACAAACAACTTGAGCTAAATGTTAGGTTCATCATCTGTGGTGGCAGGCCCCGTAAGTACATTTAAGCTGAAAGAGATTTGTGCCTTAACAGCTTTCTGTTCCTAGTCTTTCATGGCTTAGGAGAAGTCTTTGTTGCTAGTGGTATTGGTAGTGGCTGTCAGCATTACTAATCCTGTATTGCTTCCCGTTTCACTGGTATGAAAAAATTTCAGTGAAGGCTAAGCATTGTAAAAATTAGCTCCCCTGATAAAGCAAACTGAATCAAGCTGTTACTAGATGATAGCACAGACCATCAAGAAATCTTATCTTAGACCACATCTACACAGGTCTCCGTCCTTCAACACAGAACCTGACCAATAATTGGAACCTGAGAATTACCAGACGTTTTTATCCCTATGAATTCAGGCTACTCAGGTATCTAACTGGAGGCAGCCAAGTCTGAACCTCTTGTCCTATGAACCTCTTGTCAAAAAAACTGCCTCAGGTAAGCCTCAGCAAGAGGCAGGTGCCCAGGTTTCCAAATGTGACTTGAAAACCCATACTACTGTGTTGCGAAAGAGTATAAAGAGCAAAATGCCAAAGACACTGAACTCAGAGAGCTGCCACTGGGGGCTTTTTCTGCTTTCAGAGAAAACCTAACCCTGACTGAAAGAACAGCAAGAAAAAACAACTGTAGCTACCACTTCAAGCAAGCATGAGGCAAAAGCGCTGTCTAGAGCTTCCACCCTCCTTCCCTATGCTGGCTTAGTGACTGGCACACCACTCTGGCGAACAGGAATCCTGAACCCTGGCCCTGCTCAGTACATACCTGTGACCCCCTCTCTGAGGAGTGAGGGTGCCCTGCTGCCTGATGATGCTGGGGGCAGCCCACCTGCTTCTCATCCAAACCGTTGCATACAGGCAACAAATTAGGAGCTTTGGGGTCTAAACTGGGAATCCTGATTCTGGGATGTTTCCTTTGGTGAACAGGACCTGTAAGGCCAGCGGATGGCCACGTGTTGCTCAACACCTTCTGTCTGCCTGTGCACCTCCATGACGTATCACCGAGGAAAGCCACCCCAAGATATTTATTGCTCTGTAGTGTTCTGCCTCAGTTAATAGAAAAGCCATTTTTAGTTGCCCTCAGTTGTAACCTGAACCTGCTCAGCCCTGGTCCCGCTGTTGGTTAAGGAGGAGGGATGGCAGGGGCCCGTGGCCACACTTGCAGAGCATATTTATTGCCCCTTCTGCCCTTTCCCTGATGTCACTTTTTTATTATGATATTATAACAAATGACAATGAGGATTAACCACCCCTGTACAAGCTTATTATAGGCTTATGCAGGCTGCTAGAGCTTGGCTTTGGATGGCATTTATTTTAATGAGCCTTGGGCTGATGTCACTATTACACCCATGATTGTATATCCCCATTAAGCACTAAAATGAATGTGGAATATAACATTATGTTACCTTATACAGTGGCTATACAAAGGTGTAAAAATCCTGATGACATACACAGAAAAAACCCTGACTGATTATGCAATGGCAAAATAAAAATGTTGAGGTGGAACTAAGGGAATAATTACAGTCCATAACAAAAAGGCCCTGCCAAGTGAGTAACACTTGGTGAGGATAACTACTTTCATTTAGTCTGCACAGCTCACCTGCACCAATGGATATGCAAAGGCTTAACTCATGCACATTAAAACACTCAGTGCAAGCAAAGAAGCAAAACAACATATTTACTTATCAAAAATTTGTGAGGGGAGAAAGAGGGTTTTCTTCAAATTATACAGTTGAGCAGTGCTGAATTAGCTGTGTTTAGCTGTGGATTAATAGCAGGGTATTCAATTCTGAAGATATTCCTGGAAAAAGATGAAATTCAGTACTTCTTCGTTTTAACTAAGAGCTGAGGCAGTGAACTTAGGAAAAGTAGCTGAATGCAAGGACAGACTCTTCTAGTCACCTTTGTAAGAAGGAGAGCAGTAAGAGACATTAAAAAACTCATTTGTGAGAAATTTGTACTAATTCTCTTTTTGACTCACAAACAATTTCATTGGAACTCTCTCACTATTATTAAACAAAACTGAGTGTCTTCAACATGGGCAGAGAAACAAAAATATGGACCGACCAAGAAGAAAGTTAAACTAGCACTGAGCGTCTCAGCTCCACTTATTAACTTCATCACCAGAACACATGGCTAGGGCCTGCACTGACTCACAAAATGTGTGAAAAGAGGTTCCTCAGTTGAACATGTCCGCAGAACTTCATTAACTCTCCTCCTGATCCCAGAAAGTAGGATCTAAGCCAATATATTCTGCAACTATTTCCTTTCCAGCTAGTACCTCTGCCTGCACTGACTCAGCCACGTAGACTCCAGGATGCTGGTGAATGTGAGTCTGGTGAAAAAATTCTAGATAAGAGAGAAATAATGGTAATATCTGGCTGCCTTTTTTCTCTCTTTTATTTTTTTTTAATACCTGCATTTTATGTGACTACAGAGTTTTCAAACAGCTATATCATAACAGTCTGTCGCAAGTGTATTGGGTGTTTCAGTTTGCCAGACCTGTCATAATAAATTAATTACAGGATGTTGCAGAAGTGGCTGAGTTCCAGCAGCATCTTGCACAGTTTAATATAGACCTATTTCCCCATTTCAATGTATTTGTGGTTAGATAAATCCTCAGAAAATTTACAGCTGCTACACACAAGTTTATTATACTCCCTGCCTTTGCAGGCTATGTAAGTGCAATAAAAATTTGATGTCTGCTCAGAGCATAGATTTTACTGATATTGCTTTACCGGTGTGGAAACATTTTTCCGCTAAAAGTGGTATCTGCAGTTTGTGCCGATTATTTGCATTTGAGCATTACACAGGACTTCTAAACTTGCTTTCCACAGTCAAACATAGTGCAAATTCATTTGGCTTGACAAAGTTCTCAAAAAAAAAAAAAAAAAAGAGATGCACAGAGCTTTACCTGAAATGCAGAGCTAACATTTTCCCCTATGAGTGCAAGATAGAAAATATTTTTGCAGCCTTTAAAGTTAGTGTACACTAATGGATAAATTGCAGCCACGATGTTGCGACTCAGAGCCTAACCGTTGCTGACTTTGCTGGAGCTTTGAGTATAGTGCTCCATCTACCCTGAGCAGCTTGCAGGACTGGGACTCTACATATACACTGCATTGCTGAAAAACAGATTCTTCTGAAGGGGAAGGCAGCAAGTGACCAGCATATAACAGACTGAACAAAAGACAAAACTTTTGCCAAAAACACTGTGAGCAGAACGCATCCACATGTAACAAAAGGATCATATGATATTTAATGTTTAAAACAGCAGCTTGATGCTTGGTGTGAAGTTCCAATCTCTGCTCCAGCTGTTTTGCACCAGATGAAAAAGCTGGAGAGGCCTGAATCAAGGCAGAGGTGCCTATTGCAAAACACAACAACTAAAAAGATGCCCTCTGAAGACCTATGCCAGAAGATAGGGAATGAAAGCTTTCGTCTATCCCCACAGCTCTTCAAGCCACAGACTATATGGACCTTTTGGGCTGTAGCTCAGAGTTAGAACGCTACTGAGCTAAGTTACTGGAGAGACACAGAATATTCCTCATGGGTTCTGAGAGTTCATCCAAAAAGCTTCTGTAAATGGCAAAAAAAAAAAAAGAAGTGTTTAAGAAAGTGGTTGAATATCCTAATTTCTAAAGTCTAAAAAACATGACTGAAGCAACCCAAGCTGTGATATACTGCACCTATACATTATCTTCTGTTCCTTCTTCTCAAGTTCCAATTTCTAATTGCCACATTTTTGCAAGTCTTCCTCAGGCAGCAGCTTTCTTCTCAAGTTGCTTATTTCCCTCTCTCAGAACTCCTCTTGTTTCTATTCCCTATGCACAGAAGTTTTGTTCCTAATGCATGTATTCTAAACTCCAAGCCATAAAACTCCTTGAACACAGAATATTTTTACAAGTGCTGGTGTACATCCACAAAATAATTTGTCAAAAATATTCTCTTTGGACATTGGACAAAATGCTATGGGAAAAAACCCAGAGTACCAACCTCTGGACATGGATCTTCCTGGCCTCCCTCCACTATTCATAAAATACTTCTATCCCCTCCCAATCTCTACATCCATAAAATAGGTTGCACTGCATACATACTAATTTCATACGTGCTAGAAAAAGATCATTAGAAAGCCCCACCACTCTTTGTGTTTACCAAACAAGTGTTTTTGCTTTAGTCTGTTCCCGCCTTAAACAAAGTATTTCCTATTCACCTGAGTAATTAGAGCAGAAGGATGTAGTGAATGAAGTGCCTCATTATCAAGTGTGTATCCACAGTCTCTGCAGAATGGCTACCATGCCGGCTATTTTTCATAGCTGTCTGCTTTTGCTTGTAATGGGCCATTGTTAACCCTAAATGATCCTGACATTCAATTCTCCATCAGACAATCGCGTCCAGCCGGCAGATTTAGTTCACTAGTCAACAGAGACTTTCGGTTGTCATGTTTCTCTGTGTTCTCATTAGCCCTTGTTTGACTGTGATCCATCCCCTACTGCCTTCTGAATTAAGTGATGCTACAAATACACTTATTGTGTTTTATGATGTCTGTTCCTCAAATTATTTTAAGGAAAAAACTAAATGCAATTTGATGGCTACTGGGAAACACAGGAAAAATGTGTCCTCCATTTGCTTCTGTTTTGCTGATTTATGCATTGTTCTTGATGTCTCTGCCATACCATAAAAACGTAACGGCAACTGTATGTTGTAACCACACACACAAAACCTAGAAACACCACAACAATGACAGACCTAATACACTGCTATCACTAGGTAGTTAAAAATATCTGATATTTACCCTTTTTTAAACATATTATCTGTTTTGTTCTAGTAATGAACTTGTGGCACGCTCTAAGAACGCATCACTGAGACTTTTAGAACTCTTGCATTTTAATTCACACATCATAGCTCAGGGAACAATTCTGCAGGGCCCTCATATAATTCTTCATCCAAAAAAAATAAGGAAAATTTTCCGTAGGCAATCTAAATCCCTCTGGAGTTCTTTTCTTCCACTGAAATTTAAGTCCTTTAAATACTTGGACAATATTCAGCATATATACATGATATTAATTGTAAAGTGATTTTAAGAAATATGTAGACTGCATTAACACAGAAAGAAGCAGCATTATACAAAGTTTTTAAATTAAAAACTTATTTTTAAACTACTACCCTAACCCAAAAATTTTAAAAGTTGTATCCTTTTTTTGTAAGTTTAAAATCGAAACAGCAATGTCTGAAGAATAAAGAATCTACTAATATCGAAAGACAGTTTTTCTTAAAGTGAATGTATCAGCCATATTTCTGAACAAAAGTTAGAAACTGTCCTTGCCATTGTGCCATGATAATAACTTGTTAAGAGATTTTAGTCTGAAGGTTCTAATTTTAATATTGAAGGATCATAGACTTTTTAAAAATTTCAGATATTTTTGTTCCTTTTCTGTTAAATGAATGCAGAAGAGTAACACCACAGTGGTATAAAGGAACAGAAGTCCCTAACCAACCATGTGGTAGGGAAGAAAAAACATTACAAAAGCAAAACAAAAACTATTGCAATTACAAGTAAACATCATGAAAAGTTTATTTTCAACTCTTGCATTTTCATGTTTGGCTCTTATCTGATTCCTTCTGCTTAATTGTTATTTGGAACTGTGCCTTGGAAGGCACTACTGCTGCTTCTCCTCTCAATTTGGAAAGTGTGGCAAAGCAGCTCTATTCAGCTTCAGAGCAGTGAACATAATTGGAGCCCTAGTTTGCAAGCATGAAAGGAGGTGCTGTGCCTTTGATTAGAACTACCATTTCTCTGTGGTGTTTATCTGAAGTGTTATTTCTGTCTTCAGTGTTGACAATGCCAAATTAACATTTTACAATGCTTTCCAATGAGCTCCCAGATCTTGGCTACTGCTCCGCTCTCCCTGACGTGGAGCCTGATGTCACTCTGCCCTTATTTTAAATGTGACCCAGGAATTTTAAGAAATGTAAAATGTTGAGATTTTTCTCTTTTATAAAATCTTTAAATCCCACACGTTACACAGGGTGATGAATTGAAACATATTGCAAAGGCTGAGAGATAAGAGGCAAAGAGCCCTGCTAGAATCAGGCAATCCCAGGACTAATGCAATTTTACACCATCTCTGAGTGAGGAAAGAGACATTTCTAAGTTTCCAGTACCACATATGCAAGCCTCATTTAGGACTGGACTCCATACACATACTCTGTAGGCAAAGCAAAGCTAGGACTGCTAGCAAATATCAACTACTAGTGGGGCAAAAAAAGAGTATTTGCTGCTGTGCTTTACTTGAAAGAAAAAAGTTTATAGATTTTTCTGCCTTTAAAACATGTGCAAGAAAGGTATTACAATATACAGCAACTAGTCCTCTGCATCTGGGTGCATTTCACACATCAGTGCCCAACATTGTTATTCTCACTTCTTTTTTTAATGGAATCAAGTGCCCTGTCTACTAAATAAGGACTTTCTAATTTTATGTTATTTATTGCTTCAGAGGGGGAGGAGGAAGAATTTCCTAGCAGAGTAAAAATAAACTGGACATCATCAGCCAGAAAAAATGCCAACACTAACTGTTAGAAAGTGTTCCATTTAATATAAAACATAAATTATTTAACACCATAGATAATTAGTGAAGTCATCAGTAAAAGTTCACAAAATAATACTCAAGTAAAAAAATAGATTAATGACACAAGTGAATAAGGACTACAAGTAAAACAAACAGCACAGTTGGATATGAAATATTTCATTCAGACAAAAAAAAGTATCTTTGGCAAGACTGCTGCCAAAGCAGCCAGGAACTCTGACAAAACTGCAATGAATCTTTACTATGTGCAGAAAACCTCATCTGAAAAATATAACTGCCTGGAATTTGCAACACTTATTTACTTTGATAAGAACAAGTAGTCCTACTGAAGACAGTGTAGGTACATAGGTTACTCAAAAATTCCCTTCAGAGCTGCAAAATGCAGTCAAAGTGAGTATTTCATGTCAGGAAAATATTTTTAAAACGCTTACATTTTCAGGTACACCTTAATGTCAGCACTCCTTCGGAATTTTACCATTCTGAACATGTGTTTACTTACAACACATTTTAAAATGCTGATTTAATAACGTATGTAGTGGTTGAGCTTGTTTTGCTCTAGATCACACTTTTTCACTTGATCCTCTGCTCCCAATGGATTGATCGACAGCCTACAGAAATGCCTAAGCGAAGGGTTAATCAGATATCAAATTAGGAAATGTTGTATTTGACAGTTTCAGTTTTTTTCCAGTCCAGTGAGGAGCTGAACCTCATTGTTGATTTCAAGGACAAAAGTCACCCAAAGCAGGTTTACACCATAGATAAGTCACAACATGTGCCATTTTGCATATTTAAGTATTTTAATTTCTTTGTTTGTTGTTAATTCTAGAAGAGAGACCGTAATTGCAGCCTTCCAATGTCTGTAATGAATATCACACGAGTATTCAGAAATAAATTATGACTATACATCCCGGCATTCAGGCTCAAAGGCAATATTTGTCTTTCCATTTGTGCTTAAGTTTGAGCCTCTCACTGCCTTTTTCTTCTTCTTCTTCAGTTCCACCCCATGGGATGTAGGTTCATTTTCAACACCATTAGCTGTAACTGATGATAGAGGAGTATCGAGACTCATTAAGTTGTGCTGATTTTCTCGCTCATTCCTCTGTATCCTTTTCTTCTTTTTCTTTGTACCTCTAGAGGAAGGTAGATATAAAAAGAGTAAAAGAAACACAAAGTTAGCCCAAATTTAGAGCTTTTTCCACCCACAGCTGATGTGTTAGAGCAATTGTCTGCCTGTCCCCTTGAGCACAATGCTGAAACAACTACAAAAACTACTGTTCCACAGCAGAACAAAGACAGAAAACCCATGAAGACAAAATATGAGAGCACTCCACCAGTCTACTTTTTATCACAGCATAGCTTTGAAAAGAACTGCTCGTGATCGTAAAAATCAGCTTGCCTTGATCAATAGTAAACAGATGTAATTAAAAGATACAAATTACTAGTCTCCTCCTCTCATAAAAGCAATTGCACTTTTATTTTTTTTTACTTTCCTAAACACCAAAATACTTGTAATTAAAGAGTGATTCCTGGCTTATTTATTCAACAAGAATAAGACAGGCAGGCAAAGTGCGTAAGATTAGTTTTTTCCATTTTAATTTACCTGAATAAGGACAGATTTACAGAATCAAAAATAACTTTAATGTCTATTTATGCTTATCAGACCTCATACAGTGTCAAAAGCATTAACCAAGCTCCTGTCTCTTTCCCAGTTAATGCCTTTAACTAGTCTTGCGCACGATGCCAGGGGATTTTGCAATGTCACACCATTTCTACCATGAATTTCCACTCTTGGCAGAAGTTGTAACTTTATTCAGCTTTAAATACATATCAATACTTTGACTATAAGCTTTCAAGGGCAGGTACTGTCTTTTTTCAAAATCTGTATTGTGTCTAGCAAAAGAGGTCTTGGTTTATAACCTGAACTGTTATGTTGAATGCTTCTGAAACCATAAGCAAATGGATGAATCAAGACTGAGGAATGTAACGTGTGCTGTTTCCCCAAAAAGGGTGCTGCAAGTACTTTACTGTTGGTGTTACTGTCCTAATGTAATCAGATTTTATACATGAAAATGTTTACACATCAGCCTTGCTAATGAACTGATGACTATCTGCCTGTAGTTTGAATTTTTTTTTTTTACTAAATTGTATATTTATGAATATGTGGATTGCTGTGGCTCTAGTACTGGAACATCTTAAAGAAAAGTTTCTGGAGTTTAAGACCTTTTGTGTTATGATTTCTAGAATAACTTGAGAAGTACTGCAGCATGAGGAAACTGGGGAACAAAAATCATAATTATTCAGTAATATAAGTACCAATGTACCAAACTGAGTGTTCAGCTGGGTCTTGTATAAATTCATGCAGAGAGCACTACAAAACTGTGCAGCTCAACAGAACTGTACAATGGGAATATATCTAAGGAGATAATGTCTGTATTGACAAGTAGTATCTAATCATTAACATTCAAAAGGTGAGGTTACTATGCCGATTTCCAGTGTAAAGCTACTCTAATTTTGAGAAGCAGTTTTCATCTTTTTATTATTTGAACATCAGATCCGATGATGTATCAAAACTTTGAGACACTTAGATTGAAACCACTGAGCATCTATTATGTGGACATTTCCCTGTATCTTCCAGAGTCTGAAGAAGATAGGTTAACCGCTTGGCTAAGATAAAAGTCTACTACCATCCTGTATAAAATTTAGCTTTCCTACCGCAAAACCTTAATTTCCATCCAAAAAGACAGACATGTCTCAAGGAATTCCCATTCATTTTCTTTTACGGCAGGTATTGTGGCCAAAATGAATACTGTTCTAATAAGGCAAAACAACAGTCATTCATTCGGCATAGTGAGTTGTGCAGGTGTTTACAGTTTCACTTCTCCATATTGAAAGCATGTACGTGGCAATCACAGCTCACTTGATTCTTATGAAATTTATTTACTACATGATTCCTATCACATATATAGATGTGGCATGGATATTATGGTATTTTCACAGAAAACAGGAAAATAACAGTATGTTTTAGGTGGAGCAACTATTTAAATACAGGTTGGACTGGACCTCAAGTCATGTTGATACGGCTGTTAGATGCTAAAATAGAAAACTTTTCCAGTTAAGATGGCAACCCTAGCATGCATGTGATTTTTTAAGGATATTTCAGACACATCAACTGCAGTGAGCAAGAAAACTACAGCTCTGTCACAGCCCCTGCAGGCCATGTTTTTGATAACAATGAAGTGAGAGTTGTCATGAAAAATAGGCAGCCATGCTTCTGAGATGTTTTATTATCTGATCTGTCCTGTATAAACAGAAATATGTGAGATCTGTCAAACTAGTGGCACCAGCAATATCAGACGACCCTTCTCTCTTTTAGCTCTCAAAATAAGGCAAAAGCTTGTAATCTTTTCTGAAAAAAACTTGGTACACAGTCACTGCTATGAAGTACTATGACATGGAGCATGCACGAATTCAGACTGGAATCTTCGTGATGCTCCTGTTCCCTATAGTTCAGGAGGAGGGAGCACATTTCAGTGACTCAGGCATGTAGGTGTCTTCTCTCACCTTTTCTAAATGTAACTGAAGTGGGTTTGGGGCTCTATTTCTTCAGTGTAACCTCTTTGTCACGATGGTCTTAGATTCCACTAAAATGAACATTTCACATTTGGTATGACTCAAAATTCTTGAATTTGCTTAAATAATTTGTGATTTCACATTTTAAATCTGTGGCGGCACATTTTTCAGTGGATGCCCTGGAAGGGTCACTCAAAATAGTTGTTTCCTGAAGTTCTACTATGGAGTTGAGTCATACCAAATATTTGATACTGACTTCTAACAGACTGTACTAACCATCACAGTAACTGTGCTTTTAAGGCATTTCCTTTCCTAATGTATATTCCATCAGAACAGTTATGCCCAAAATTCAATACTGAATTCTGTCAATGTGTAGTTATACAGCCCACTCCTCATCATACATGAGGGTTAAACTTTCCACTCACATCTTATTTTCAAACCTAGATACAGACTGAGATATAAAATTAAAATTTAAAGGCAGGTTAAAATTAGATATGTATCTGCATCTACAGCATATAGGCACAGATTATTTATATGGGGAGGGCACCGGTCTGGAAAACAATCAGTGAAATAACTTTTCTTAGGTGACAGATAAAATGGCAAACACAGGAAGTATTTTCAGACATACTTTTTGAAGTATAAATGGTTACAACAGCTGAAGATATTGTGGAAGCTCTTATTCAAAACACTGAGATCTTATCTGCTTACAGCTTTCATGCAACGAACAGATAAGATTTTTAAAAAATACAAGCGTCACCATTAAAGATGCTGGCTTGCGCCTTCTTAGAATGTGACAACCTCTCACAATTTACATTAATCAATTTTTAGAAGGTGCAAAAATAGTTTAAAGTTCGTAGCAATAAATCCTAATACCTAGCTAAGGCATGGCAGTGGACAGCCCCATATCCTGAGTCATATCCCTCAGTTTTGATTGTCATATACATTATAGCCCCTTGCACTCTTGCGGATAGTCTTTATGCATATATGTGTGTGTGTGTGCAGATACATATGAACTGTTATTTACTTCACATTTCGAGTGTGAAGCACGCTCTCACTGATAATCCTAAAAGCTAACTTTTTGTTTTGCCTGATAAACTAAGCCTTCCGACATTTTTCATAGTTTTCAAACAGCAGTTGTAGAATAAACACTGCAAATTGTTTTAAGTTATTTCTTGCTTACTGTGTTGCAGGTGAGTCTCTATCTGTATCACGTTTGGAGACAAGTTTTAGGTCCCCTGACATCTGTAAAAAAAAAAAAGCAGGAAGGTAAAAAGAAGACAGACAACAGGGCCAACACATGTGCATAGAAAACCCACCAGCTTCCTGAATAAGGAGAGAATATACCTCGTTTGAAAAAGAATGTCTATCAGCCATAAAATGTTAACTCCTATGTGGTTACAAACAAGGAAACAGTACCCTGCTATAAAAAAAAAAAACTACTTGCAAATAAAAGACAGTTTTCAGGTATGTGTAGAAACAGAAGGTTATGAATCTGCTTGAAGTCAGCTTAAAATACACATGGTCTGTAAAGAATGAAGTTCTTTCTCCTCCTACAAGATTAAAAGCACAATGCTAAAAAGACACCTTATTGCACAGTTTTAACAAGATAAACCTGTGGGTTTGTTAAGCCTGCAAGTTTAACTCAAAAGCAGTTGAAATAACTCTAGGTTACTTTATAATTCAGGGCTAGAAAGACTCCCCAAACTCGGTAAAGTTTAAGTAAATTCTCTCATTTCCAACCTAATTAGTGGGTCTCTATACAACTTGCTCCCTCTACAAACAAGCCTCTTCTAATTCTAACCCGTCTCATACTTACTGCAAGAATTCCTATAAGGAAATGCGAGTTCCCTTCCTGAGTCTTCAGGGACAGATTATTTAATTGGTTTAATATTTCTCTGCTGACTGGGAACAAAAAGGATCAAGCTCCCATTGACTTACTGGATTCATATAAGCACACTGTCCACAACAACCATGTTCAAATGTCAGTCATTAGAACTAGTCTGCTGAAAAAACACAGATTGCTGGAATAGTTTAGACAAAAGTCAGTCTATTAGAATACAATAACTGGCTGAGCTAGGAAGAAAAATCATGTAGTTCATACACAAAATCCTTGTTAATATAGTAATAAATTTGAGACTAAGTCAATAGTAAAAGTAAACACAAAAGAAGGAAATATAATGCCACTGATATGAAAATACAAAGGAGTGTTGTAAAGGGAATGACTCCCAAGTAATTAATACTTCCTTCAGTACTTGTGGTTCCCTGCCATACACAATCATGAATTCACTTCGCCTGTAGCCAAAACAAAATCTTTTTCTGAAAATTCTGTGTGAATGATGTTGAACCATTTTTTTTACCCTCCTTTTTGAGTAAATATTACAGAATTTCCTCACTATACTACTAATACTATAATCAAATATAAACCATTCCAAAGAACAGTGAGGTAGAATTCCCTGAAGTGCTACTACAGAAGCCTGACCTCTTATAAAAATAGACTAAGATTTTTAATATTTTCAGACACCTATACACAGGAAATTATACCTGTTTTACAGTTAGTAGATTCTGCCTAACTATAAGTTCTTATAATCTGTTTTAAAAAAACCTCATCACATAGGCTTTATATATTAAAGCACAGCTCCTTAGTATAAGTACCAAGGAAAGAAAAGCACACAACTGGAGACATTCAACTAGCTCTGTTCTCCTCACATGGCAACTAATGGGAATTCCTAGGGTCTGTAGAGAATGACTCCCAATTCTCCACAGCATTGTTGAGTATGATAGCTTTCTTACCTCATTGCTACAAACTTGAAAGCATGTAATGAAGCAGGAACTTGGTACTAGATCTTTTTGAAGCAGATCTCACTGCTGCTACCCTTCTTTTGTCTATGCAACATACCTTTGTGTCCCTCTTAGCCTACTCCTTGAACTACTTTTCCCATCCTAGTGATGTAAGAAGTAACACCACTGAAGGAATAAGAGGGATCAGCAGCAGATCCAAGGAGGCAGTGCAGGAGCTGGTGAAACAAAGGGATGAAACAGAAGAGGAGCACAGCAGAGCAAATGGAGGCTGGGAAAAAAGGCAAGAGGTATTTGGCTAAGGAGGTTGGTGGTAACACTTATATGCTAAGAATTCACTGAGGACATATCAACGTTAGGAGCAAGCCAGAGAAGGCTAGAGTATGGAGAAGCTGAAAAGGCTGTTGATCTCATCTTTGTCCATTCTGAACTCTCTTGACCACTTGTTATGCACAGGCAGATCTCTCAGGAAGCTCCAAACAGCTCTGCACTATTGTCACTGTGTCTGTACTAAGATTCAGTAAACCCAGCATTGAAACAGATATTATGTTAGTTATTGCATTCATCCAGATTGTGGATCTTAAATATTAATACAGAATTATTAGGGCAGTGTTTGCTTTAAAGAAAAACACCCTAATATTTGATACTTATGCATATTTTTCTGTTCGCAAGAACAAATACAAAAAATGAGCTCCTTTATAGAATGCCACTAATAGTGTTCTATTTTGTTACCATATCCTAATTCTCCATCCTTTGAGAGATACAATCCACCAGAAGGAGAACATTAGTTCATGTCAACTGTAGAAGCTTGGATTTTCTGAAGTTTCTTTTGCTTTGTTTATAATCATAAAAATTGTAACACAATACATATTTTCCTTTTCTAAAAGGCTTTCTCGCCTTACAGCACGTTTTTTATTTTAATACTTAACAGTCTCTGTGATGCCACATAAGAAGCAAACAAGGCAATACAAGTAAAGGCAAAATACACAAAAGTATATTAAGTTCCTGATCCCCGCTGTAGAATCCACAGCAGTAGTCAAGCACTAAACCCTCCCTGTGCAACTCATGGAAACAATCAGATATATCAGAACATACTTCCTAGCAGAACCTGCAGTAGAAAACATCTAAAGGAAATACTAGTGACAAAGTCTCATCCCAAGTCTACATCTTTGGCAGTACTTTCCTCTAGGCTGTGCAGAGCTGTCACTAAGACTGATGGGTCTGCAGATGTTCTCTGACAGACTAAGAGGTAGATGGACAGAATGGAGTGGTGCAGAAGATCTATTCAGGTGATCCAAGCCATGACAGTAAATGAGCTTGCTCTATAGCCTACTCTGCAGAGAGCAACTCTCCCATAAAAGCTGTTTCTACAGAACTTGATCTAATAAAAGATTCACTGGATCAGAGATGGCAAGAATGAACATGTCTCTGCCTTTTCAGACTAGTCTTTAGGACGTTACACTCAGTATTCAGTTTTTATTTTGTTTTCTATTACACAGTCCATGGATAAAAGGCTCATAGGCATGTGCTTAACTCCCCAGAACTCTGCTGATGCCTCCTGACAAAATTGTTCTAACAAGTCAAGTTTGAGAGAAATGTGGTGACACCACACTCATTATTTTCTTTCCTGCTATTCTGCACCCGTTCACACATTTCCCCATTAAATGACATTGGCATGGATTTCTTTCTTTTGTGCAAAAGGGAAAATCTGGTGGGTGAAAACTGTAATCATGGTTTGACAAATACTGTATGTTAGAAATCAAATCCACAAGATGAGTATTTGAGGGACAACAAAAGGAGGAGTAGGAAGAGGGGAAACAAGATACTTCAGACTGAAGCAGTATGGTTTAGAGCAGCTGTTTTCAGTCTTGAAGTCTCAGCCTCTGGGAATTTATCTGTGGTCACAGCTTTGCATTAAGATTTGCATAAAAATAGTTTAATTCTCTTCAGAAAAAGGCTATGAGGACCTAAGGAGAAAAGGTGGGGAAGGGAGAAGTTAGCTTGCTACTAAGAGGTATCTAAATAATATGTGTCCCTCAGCAGTATTTTTGGTTCTGTTTGACCAGTTCAGTGGCTCAGCCTGATTCTTCCTACCTTTAAACAGACCAGTCACTTACAGTAAACGACTATTTAATCTCTTCATTTTTTCCCCCTAACAGACAATTATTTGCTTATAAACCAGATACCTTCTATTTCAATGACTTGAATACTACAGAGAGAAGCATAAACATTTTTTGGGACACAACACATAGCTACCAGCTTACAAACAAAGGAGCAACACACACGCTCAAGAAAGAGTAATTCATCTTGCAGATGCAGTCAACACACTGGAAGGAAGGGATGCCATCCAGAGGGACCTTGAGAGGTGGGCCGATGCAAACCTCATGACGTTCAACAAAGTGCAAGGTCCTATACACAGGTCATGGCAATCCTTGACACACCTACATGTTGAGTGGAGAGCAGCTCTGCAGAGAAAGACTAGGGGGTGATGGTTGATGAAAAACTCAAAATGAGCCAGCAGTGTGTGCTCACAGCCCAGAAAGCCAACCGTGTCCTGGGCTGCATCAAAAGGAGCGTGGCCAGCAGGTTGAAGGAGGTGATTCTCCCCCTCTACTCTGCCCTATTCCAACTCCTTAGCATTCTATGATTCCATAACTCTAACTTGAACAGTAAAAACTGTATTTTAAAGGGAAAACAGGGCACCAAGAAATAGGAAACTACAGAACTCAAAAGCTGAAATATGTTAACGTTGGGCAACCTTTAGAAAAATGGCCCACTCCTCATAGATGGTGCCACAGTAACATTTCCTTCAAAAGAAGGATTTCTTAAAGAATAATCAAAGTCATTACTACTTTGAAAGTAGGATTTGCAACGATGCATCTATTTCATAATGCCATTCAACAATTTATGTGGAAGACTACACAGCAGCTTTGCAGACCAACTCTAGAAAAGCATAGTTTCTTTCAGCCTAGACGTCAATACTTTCAGAAAGAGAGATCTGTAATCATATTAGAAATGAATGAAGCCCAGACTTAAAAACTTTGGTATAATACATTCTAATTCAATTGAATATCACTTTTTTTTATAGCTGCAACCTCTCTGAACCTTGAAAATGAATGCACTTTGTGATGTGTCGAAAGTCTTCAGCTCTATTTACTGCAAGAGTTTCATTGTATTAATTTCTCAGTGTTCCCCTCATTAGCATAATCACATCTTCCTATTCCCTCGTCTTCTTCCTAAAAGATAATCAGTCACTGAAGTTTTTCCCAGTAACCTGAAGAAAGGCACTATTACAGAAAATAGAAACCGCACAAACTCTAAAAGTTTTTGATGATGCAAATAGAAAAATTTCTACCTTCTACTTTTGGAAACGTAGAGCAACTTTTCTATGCTTTTTAAAGTTTTAGTTTTAATAAAAAAATTTTGAGCCCACAAAAACACACACATGGAAGGAGCTCAAGCCCAGGGGAAAAGCGTCAATTGCCTGGCAGGTTAGTTTCAGACAGTGAGCTAAATATTCACAAAGTCTGACATAAACCTTCTCTAGGGGAAGAAGAGGAAGAGCATGAATTATTTATGTGAACAGTGATAATCCCAAACTTTGTTTAAATATACATGCAATCAAGTTGTGATGATCTTTGGGCAGATTATCCAAATTGTGCAATAATAATGTGGTTCTTGACAGCAACCCTTTTGATGCTTATGACCATTATTTTACATCATTTTTCAAAGATAAATATACCAGAAAGACTATTTTCTTACACTTTTAACAGAAATTTTAAATTAAATTAGATTTAATTTCATTTTGGTTTTGTTTATTACTACTTGCTACTATTTTCATGTAATGTGGAATTGCGTACTTAATATTCAGAATGCATCTTCTGTAGTGAGTGGTAGGCCACCTTAAAACTATGAAACATATTTACAAGATTTTATAGACAGCAGAAAATTTCTAGTTAAAAACCCGCCATACTATCAACTTTGAAATGCTTCTGATTTGCCAAAATTTTGCAAAACCCACATTCTTGTTTCTAATAGAACTCTATCTGAATTCCTGTCCTTTCCACCTCCATCTTAAGGAACCTGAAAACAGCACATTTACTGGAGCAGCCAGATAATAAGTCCACCTTTATTTCTTGGGATTCTTCATCAGTGCAGCGACACCTTCACTCCATGAAATTTCTATTGGCAGTTTAGATGTATGTTGTAATTAAAGATGATTATGACCTAATTTTGTGGCTCAGGAGTTAAGTAACTCATAAGGCAGGAAAACAAGGTTTGCATGAAATTATTATGTTATGAATGCAAAGCTGATGGTAGAAAGAATTTTGAAAGCAAGTCCTTTGAACTACAGCCTTTTTTTAATTATTTGCAAAGATTAATATTGGATCTTGAGTATTACACCCTCTTCTAATGTTAATAATTCCACTTTATTCACTCATAAAGCTCTGATGATTAGCTAGATATGCATGTTATATCTGCAGTTGGAAAACTATTTTTAATTAGACTATCTGGTATTCTCAGTAATGAAAACCATAGTCATATTCAACATTTTAAGTGCCCTATTTAGTCTTGTGTGGTAGCAAAATCTCACAAGTAATTTCTATAATGATTTTCACAATAACTGTTTTGCAGGCTTAACAGAGCTAAATATTTGAGCAATCCTCCAAAAATCCAGAAAGAACTATATAGCAGACCTAGGTATAACTAAATATTAGAGAAAACATGCTTGTGGACAAAAATCAAATACAACCAAAGAATGAATTATATTTTCCTGCTTGTGGTAACAACTTAAACAGAAAATTATTAATTGAAATATATTTGGATTAAAAAAAAAAATGACAAAACCCAACCAAACAAAACACGTAGGTATTACAAAGTAATGATTTTTCTTATTTCCCATGTAAAAAAAATTGGCATTTCCTTTGATCAGGTCTTATACTGCAAAAAAATGTAAGGAATAGGAAGAAAAGTTGCTGTGTCATCACTGCAAGACAGGAACTGCCATAACTGATCAGCCCCCTCAGTGGTCGTCCTAGCAGCTTTGTCTCAGAAGTATCCGGTGTTGCCTAAAGCCAAAGCACTGTAGAACTTTCATTCATTCTGACAAACCGTTATGACAATTTGTTTCTTCTAAGCAAAACTCTGTTGCTTTTGCAAACCCATTACACTTCAAGGTGTCACAAGTCTTACAGATATTAGATTCATAATTTAATTGTTTATTTCTTGATGATTTATATGGTGTTGATGTGACTTGAAATTACAAATTCAGTCAGATTTGCATTTCCTGGTCATTCAGATTCTTTTTCGAATTTCAGCCACTACCTCAGACTAAAATGCCTTATTAAAGCAATTAATTACTAAGCACATACATTTAATAGTGTCTTGTAGTAGGTTTATCAAGGTAACTACACATGGCATAAACAAAAATTTCCTTCTACCAAAATTAGATGAGCTCCATTCCAGATTAATGTTCCCTGATCTTGTTTAACAGCAGCAGGAAAAGAAAAAATAAAAGAAAGAAGAGTGCATTCAATTCACATCAGGTACTATTTTACATGCTCTATCCTCTTGTAAGTATATCGTGTTATACAATTTTTTCCAGGAAACATGTAAATGTTTCATAACTTTCCTCTGGACTCTTTATGATTTTGTGGTGCCCTCAGTTGCTGTGCAAGATAAAAAGCAACGTATTTGCCTTGTTTTGGACAGTCATTGCACATTTGCTTCATTGTATCACTTGAATTTCTATATGTACTATATAGACTACTACAAAATTCCAACTAATTATTAAATATGTAGTCAATTTAACTCAAAGTACAAGTAGAATCCAAGTAAAGAGTATTTCAATTAAATATGACTAAAACTGAGTGTTAGTAAAAAGGTACTACTAGTAATACAAAAACTAGTGTTAGAAAAATGTCAACCAGAGACACTTGAAAAATTATAAACAACCAGAATCAAACATTGCTTCTCACTAAGCTGAATTACAAGTACTAGTTGCAAATTTTAGTAACATTAGTGCACATAAAAGTATTTTGATGCAATAAATTGACTAGATTTCTACTAGATAAAAATAGAAAAAAAATATGTGGATAATAATGACCAAGGCTAATAACAAAAGGTGTCTCGGCACTTCCCTCTTTTCTAATCTGGGTATTAGTGAAACTGGGTGATTATAGCAACATATTCCCTCTGGGATACCTTCTTTGCCTCTAGCAACATAGACAACAAGTGAAAGAAATCTTCAGTAACGTAATTTCTCCCATATTTGTTAGAGTCTGCCTTTACTGCCAGTGCTGGGAAGTAGTGCACCCTTGTCTCTCCTGGACATTGGTTTGGCTATGAGCTTCTCAGTTATAAAGAGGTAAAAGATACTTCAGACTAATTATTACTACTCGGTGCGGTGATTAATTCCAATTTTCAAGTATAGTTAGAGACAAAACACTTAGTAATTCAATTTATAGCAGTTGGCTTCAACAAAACTGCCAAGTGAGCAATCTGTACTAGATAATGTATTAAATGCTACCTCTCTCTATTCACCTACTAAAAACAGAAGCTACACAAAAAAGGTTATTAGAAACAGCATTGAGTATTTTAACCTTGAACACTGTAATGTCTTTTCCAACCTAAACAGTCCTATATTTCTATACATTACGGAGCAAAGATTAGGTAGATCATCTGAAAAAAAAATTCCCCCCAAATTATAACAAAGTAACACAGAGTATGTTCTGAGTCTTGCAAATCAGATATAAAATATTAGATTCAGTTTTAGAAAAGTATGCGGAAAAGTCAAATAATCTGAAAGAAATGTGAACAAAACTCACTTTTTAAGTAGTTATGTTAATAATACTTGAGTAAATAAATAGGTGTGGAAAGCACACTTAGTAAAGATACAAACATTTTGAAATAAAAATTCCTTAAATTCTAACAGTTATTGAACTAATTTTTATCTTTTTTTTTTTTTTGGTTACAAATTATCCCATGTTTTAAAACAAAAATCAGTCTTATTTCACAGAAGGGAAACATAACCTATGAAAAGTTTCTAATCTCCTTCTGGTGAAGTGAGAATCAAGTGGCCTGCTCTGCACATAGTGGAATCTCTAAAGATCAGAAAAGAAAACCCCAATAAAAATCAAATGCTTAACTTTTCTTGGACTAAAAACTGGGTCCTGCTTCTTTGTTCTTCTGCACAGACTGTATTCTAAGTAAAATCACAGAAACAAGAATGCTTTTGCACACAGTATAGTATGTGGTATGTAAGCAACAACATAATGCCATACACAACTGCAACCCAGTATAAGCATATGGTGGAAGCGGAGAGTATATGGTAGATAGTGTCGAGGCCGAAGCCTTTATTACCTTTCCTCCTCCGAACTATGACATCTCTATAGTTCAGTCTCCTAAGCAACATACAAGATGGGTGCAGCCCCTCATATCGAAGACCCATCAGCAGCTTTTAAACAGAAAGAGCCGCTGACAAGTACGCACATTTGGATGCAGCATATCTCCTCACCTGGTAAAAAGGCTTCATGATCACATTGCGTATCTTTAATTAGGATATTACAGGAACTGGAAAACTCCCAAGAGAAAAACATCCCAGCTCTTTCCTTAAGCAACCCAATAGATAAGGAAATTTCATGGTTGAAAATCTGAAGAATATGTGGGCAGTGCAAATTCCAAGAATGACAGTCAAGCACCTGAAATTATGTCAGGTTTTCACAAATCCATATTGTTTCCTCAACCATGATTTACATCAGGTAGCTAGCTGTAAGAGATACTTCTGTAAACTTTGGAGTCAATGGGAGATTTGCCACTCATTACAATGCTGTAAGCAGAATATTTAATTGCCAAATGATGGAAAAGCCGATTCCACGCAAGACAAACATTAGATTTCTGCTGAAAATCTGCCTGCTTGCCTGGAATGAGGTCTACACATCAGAATTCTTAGAAAAAAAGATAAAAAATTAATACAGTCCATGTGGTACACAAGAGATACAATATAACACTACTTACAGAATCCTTCCTTCTCAAATTATTACCTTATCTAATGTCAGAGAACCTTCCTCTGCTTCTATTGGTCCTTCTGGTAGGAGAGGAGCAGAATCTGATACTAATTCTGAAGGTTGTTCTTCATATTCTTCTGAAAAGAGGAACCATAATTCACCGTTATGAGAGCCATGAAAGAATTTATGTGAACCACCATTACATTACGATCTAGCCAAATACAGATGTGAACTGAAACAGGTGAAAAATGTTTGAAGCCAAACATTGTATGAGAATTTATGAAAATTCTCCTGTAAACTTTTATTTATATTAGTAAGCTTAGATTTAAATGTGATTTACATATTGGTTATTATATAAAATAAAAGTATTCAAACCTTTACCTAAGAACAAAGTCCATACTGACAGCAATGCAGCTGATACTTAACAAATGTATCACACACATTTCTTTTGGTTCAATAATAAGATGATTCAATCACCAACTGAAATAATACATCTACCAGAGATTCTTTTGCACAGCTGGACAACTGCCTCCAAAATTTTAACTTTTTTTTTTAAAGAACATATTTTTAAAGGCCATCACTGAAGACTCTTCCTACAGACTTTTCTCTGGGTTATTTTGCAAGGAAGAAAGGCTGGAGAAAATCCACAGGATGTGCAGCGAGAGCACAAAGGGAAATGGCAGTAGTAAATCCAACTTTAATTATCCTCAAGTGAGCACAGTGTTACGTCCAAGTCTTTTTTAGGAAAGAGGCTTAAATACTAGATTTCACTTGAAAGACAGAGGGAGGAACTAGAAAATGGGGGAAAACATCTTGAGAAATGTTGGGTTAAAGGATTTCTAAACACCAGTCTAACTGATAGTTTGATAGTTTAGGATGGCAAATGAATTTCTTGTACTATGCAACCACACGCTGTGTCCACAAGCTGAATACTAACAACTATCAACATGCTGAGCATCTTTAAGCAGTTGACTAAGTAGGATGCTTCTTATATTATTTGTTCAGATTCATTTAGGTTTGTCTGTATCAGTTTAATCAAAACTGTTTTAATAACAAGGACCTGGTTGCAAGTTCAATGCTCAGATATAAGATTTAACCATGACTGTTCTTTTAAAACTGTATACTGAAATCCACTTATTTGGAAATTGAACATTCTCCAGTACAGAAGCGGGAAAGTTAAGAGGTTTTACAAAAGCTAGATCTAGTGGAGATTGCCTAAGAGAAAACTAAGATGTTTGTAAAATGCTTTGATGTATCCTACATCATTACCAAGGTAGGGCATGAACTAGGTTCCTATATGTAAGAAGAGACAAGGAATCAATCCAGTTGACAGATAATTAAGTCAGTACTATATTAGCTGGAATGTTTAACCAAGAGCAATTACCTTCCTAAGTCAGGTATGTCAACCTGCTAAGTGGTTAGCTATACAGTTTTTGCACCACAATAAGTCATCATTATGCCATGTGTGTACTACACGAATTCCTATCTTCAGAACAATAAGCAGTACAGCACGGTAAAATCTTGGACCATCAGTTAAACCCACACCGGTATACCAGGAAGACAGCAGTAAACTTACTTTCACCAGCCACATAATTAGCTGGAAAATAGCCTTGCTGTCCATTTGCTAGGCTGCCAAACCACCAGTTATCATTATCTTTGTATAACACTTGGATAATGTCACTGCGATGGATGGTTAGCTCATCTGATCGATGCGCTGTGTAGTCATAAAGAGCCACTACCTAAAAGAGAGATAAGAGCACCACAGCTTTATCACAACCATGCCACAGAGAAAAAAGCGCAACATTCACTTCCTCTTGCAGAAAAGCAGCTGAAACCAAAGCTGCACTTTGGTAAAAGCTGAGGCTGCCTCAAGTTTTGCTAATGGGATCAGGGGTGGTGGGAAAGCAGCAGGAGAGGCAAGATAAAGGACTGTGGGATTGCAGAAATGGTTAAGAACATTCAATTCACTAAGATTAGCTTCAAAACAGCAGCTGTTAGTTTTATAAGCAATTTGCTTGTGAAGCAAAAGGAAAAAAAACTTCATAGATTCAGTTTCTCAGAATTGTTACACCACCTTCAGATCCCATTCTCTGTGTGCTCATGAAGCATATGTGTTTGAATAAATACTTCAACGGTATGACAGTTTTATCGAAAGAAAAATTTAATACAAAAAGACATTGCAAAGTTTTGCTTTGATCACTCAATTTTTTTTTCTTTTTTTCTTTGTTTGTTTTGCTTAAAAATAAGGGTTTGGATACACAACTTTAAAAATATCTACCAAAATTTCACATAATAAATCCTTTTGACATAGAGTGCACCTATACTTTTATGAAAAAGAATACTAATGGTCATCAGCATCATGCAGACTACATAAATTACATCACCAGAAACCTGGTTTCTACCCTGAATATGAAAATATCAAGTAAAATTTCTTATTTGTTTCCTATACCCTATGAATAAAAATCTGTCCTGGTGAACTCTGAGCAGAAAAGCTTGAAAAGAAAACAAATGAACCGAAAGAATAAGGGAATTGCTCACTTTCCTCATCATAAGTGAGGAGCAAAATTATGACCTATTTTAGATACAGAATGCTGCTTCTCTACCTATAATTTTCATCTGAGATTCCTCTACAAAATTATGAGTAAAAAGGTCAGAGACAGGGATTGTTAGGAGCAATAGGAGGTTTAAGAGGACTGAAGGAGACAGCAAAGTATGACAATAGGGATTTGAAGGAAAAAAACCCTTTTTTATTACTCATGCATGCATTTAAATCTTAAGACTGCTGAACTGCACAATGCTTTTATATTTGTATTTCTACTTTGTGTAAGATCACCTGTGAGTTATATGTGTAAAGATATAGCCAATGTCACTTGTATTTTCATAATTCCATGTCACCAATTAAACAGATTAAATCAGTTATAAATGGAAAAAGATGGAAATTATTCCACTGATTCCATGATACCATTTTAAATTTTACGTGGCAATTTTTGAGCTGGTCAGTATCAAAAATTAGTATCAGCATAGTTCTCACTAACAGGAAATTTATCTAAATATGCATTCAGAAGTCCTGAACTTACATAAAGAAGCTAAACAATGAAATAACCCTTATCATAACTCTCTTCCCTGCATTAGGAAAGCTAATACAGTAATTACAGGTGGTGTTGACAACACAGAAATATGAACTGTAGCACAGAAGCAAGCTAAACCACACTAATGAGCACGGTGATTATGTCCAGTAAGAGGTGCTCTAATAGTGCCCACTTCAGTTAAGTGACAACCTCATGAAAACCTCATGAGGTCACTTTAGGTAAAAAAAACCAAACACACACCAAAAATCAAAACCCAAAAAGGAACGTAGGAATGTAACACTAATTACTTGGCAGCATGAAAAACAATGAAAGGCAGAGCTATAATTACTTCATTTTGCAGTGTCTTTTTTAAGATAGTTCTGGAGTAAATGTTATGCTTTTTGGAAAGTATTAAAAAAATTCACTGCCACAAACAGTTCAAACCAATCAAGCAAGTCCCACTGCCTGTCTCTCAGAAATAAGAAATTAATAAACCAATGCGTCCTGTAATACAAATGGTTTAAGTAAGCCTGACAATTTAAATGAAATGCGGAAATTGCCATTATATCCTCTGGAGACATATGATCAGAAAAATGACCATGACGGGATACAGGAAATGCACTTCAGAACCAAAGAAGAATGTAAACCACTCACAATTATGCCTAAGGCATTGGACTTTCTTCTGGCGTGACATTCAAACATCTGGCAAGTTCTGCCTGGGTCCAAGTCCAAGCAAAAAAAAAAAATTCTATATTCAACAAAATTTTACAAGATTGTTTTTGAAGAGTGATATAAAACCAGCATTAATATAGTTATGCCACTTATGAGCATCTTTGTAAGAATTACAAAATCTACAAGAGCAAAAAAAATCCTTGGGATTTCATGCTACAAAAAGGGAACATGCTTTCAAAAGCACAGACACAGTAAAACAGGTATAGAAAATACTGCAAAAAATTACATAATACTTACTGTCTCTTGCCCGAGTGGACAACTGCTTCCTCCTCCAACTCCCAGTGCAGTCAGGCTGTCATCATTCTAGAAGAATAAATTATTTTGGAAGTTTAATATGAAGTATCTTGCTAAATTATGATTATAAGTATTTTCATGTCTACTAAGTTCTCAAGAATAATCTGTAATAAAATGCTTTTTTTAAAAAAGAAAAAGCAGAAGTGATGTTAAGCAACACTGAGTAATATTGGCTATTGGCTGGTAGATATTTGGAAAAAGATACCAAGTTTTTCAAGTATGTACACTGCACTAAAGACAACTGGACTGATGACTATGCAGTCCCATCTTGTTTGCATTGCAAACGCTACAGTAGATATTTAAGAAGTTGTTGCAGTGGAACTTTACCTCTGACCCAGTATGTAAAAGATATCACTTCTATATAATGGAAATTTCAAGTTGGTCTTAACAACTAAAACTTTCCATTTAATTCTAGTTGTTCTACCTTTACCACTCACTCTTCAGACTTCCAACAAATTCAAAAGAATAGCAGGTATATAATGCGATAATCAGGATATGCCTGTACCAAAAAAATTTATTTCTATCAAACAATAGAATGCTTCAGTTGAAAGGAAATATAATATAGAAAAATTTAAAAAATTAGCAGAGTAACAACAAACTAGAAAAAAAAAAAAGGAAGTCCTTTGCTGGTATTACTTAATTTTTTCAATGGTCTATCTTCACAAAGGGGAAGCCAGTTTCCCCTAGATTTTGTGTGCATCAAAGGATATATGCTACAGTACAGAATAGAAATATTACAGAGCAATTAAGACATTTTAGAAGAATCAAATGTGAGATTTGTGAAGTAAACATTTCTACCTGTAACAGATATACCACTTTAAAAACACTTAAATTTGTAAACTTTTATCCAACATACTTCACCTTTTTTGTATTTTACAGCCACTCCTTTAACTATCTTTTACATGAACTTCTTTCTCTTCTCTTGCTTTTTAAAAAAATGTATCTAAAATGTAGTGCTTCTTTTATTTTCCATAGGGTATTTTATTTTTTATCAGCGTGGTTCAAGGAACGTCATTACATATTACAAAGAAAATCATTGCAAATCCTAAGTAGAAAAAATGGCATCCTCAAGAACAGAGATTCTTGCCCTCAACATTGTCTTCATAATTTAGTTAGGCTTATCCCATACGGAAAATAAATCACAATCCTGAGGTTCCATCCAGTCTCCAGATTGTTTCAGAGATGCCACAGTAGTTACAAACACATACAGTACATACAGATGAACATAGTATAAAAGCGAACAGTTGCACTCAGTTCTCATCATCTACCAGAACATCTAAACCCACCACCTAAAGAGTTCTGAGTAATTATGTACATGCATAGAAGAAAAAAAAAGAAGTGTAACTGCCTGATTTGATAAACAAATTTTGAACAAAGTCTGGTGGAGCTGCAGTTCAGAGTATGTGGCTTGTTCAGTGGTCTACTGGTAGTTAGCACTGCTGTACAGGTTTCAGCTAATTCTCATTTTCCATTCTCAAGGTTAAGAGAACTGCACAGGCAATGTGCTTAGCCTGTGGGATGGGAGTGCCTCCTGTTGCTCAAAAATGATTCATCAGAATTATTAGCAGTATTATTTAGGTATCTAGTTCAGGTATTCATATTGCCCCATTACTGTGTCTCAATCTGTCTCTCTCTTTCTCTCTTTGTAATAAAGTATTTATGCGGCTCTCAAACACTCAGCTTAAGAAGAGCTTGAAGAGAGCGAGCTGTTTGGAAATAACAAGCTAAAATCCATGAGTCACACTGCGATGATGTTGAATATTCTCAGACACTGCCTTAAACTTTTAAGGCAACAACAACCCAAAGAGGTGCCTCTTAAAGAGATAGATACTCTGAGTATGTCACCGGCTACGTGCACCTCTACCTCTAGCCGGCAATTGCCACAGCTGTGATTCAAAGAAATCAAACTCAATTATCTTTATATGACCCCTTTTCAGCTGCCTACCACAAATGTAGCTACTGCAAAGCAGCAGAGCTGCCTCTGGCACGCCATGCCATTCCTCAAATAGTGCCAACTACCAGATACACTGCAAGAAACACCCAACTAAAACTGCTAGCCTTTCAGCTTAGACACATAATTTTTTTACATGTTGTGTCACAAGATTAAGGCACGTTTTCAGGATTCCAAAAAAGCGACAGACATACTGAAATGTATGAATACATAATTCTTAATACAATATTAATATCTCCTTTTTTTTCATGCAGGATGGAAACCAGTCAATCCTTTTCTTGCATTGGAACAGATGTGGGGCTGTAGCTATGTTCTGAGGAGTTGGTCTTTTTGGGAGGCAGACCATCTGTGAGAAACAGAAACAAAATGCCTGCTGAAAAAGTCTGCCCTGTCACACTGATTTTGGTTCAACAAAGCTGTTAGAAGCTTTCAGCATTAAGGAACATCCTCAGAGGAAGATAAATAGATCCAGTTGTTCATGCAGAGTTCTAGACCATGGAGTATCACACTGGTTATCCATGACTAACCTACTTAGATACCCCTGAAATTTCTAACTCAAAACCAAACAAAAATGTTTCAAGACACTAATACAAAAGAGAACACTGCACCTAAGAGTAAACCAATAGATACACTGTTGTATCAAGTGTTATCAATTCCTGATAATACACTACTTAAAATATTTATGGCTTCTTTTTAATTGGGCAGTTTCAGTGATTGTGCTAATGGAGGTTATGCCTTTTTGATGCAGATGTATAGTGGCCAATAGGATTTGGGCATTAAATATCACTAATTCCCTTAGGAGAAGGAGCATTGAGTAAGAACAAGTGATTAGTTTTTACTCTCTTTTCAGTGAAAGTCTCGCCATTTCATTTCTCCTACTGAACCAATATATTTCAATTATCACATTATCAAAGTTTAAAGGAAAAAGATAGAAAAATGTAAAGTCTAATGATGTTTCCATATGGTTTTACCTTATAGGTAAACATATTCTTCATTGTAAAAGAATAAACATAGATTAAGTCCCACTTCAAAGAGTTAGTCATTACCTCTTAACAACAACACTTGAAAAATAAGCTTTTCTAAGACTAATTTTAGGTGACACTACACATACCAATGGGGATTCTTCTGTATACACATACAGGGCCAAAGCCATCCTCTCTCCTTTTCCAATTAATGACAGACTCAGTGACATGAAGAAGGACAAACATCTATTTCCTGAAGGCTGCACAAGTGCCACTACTTCTCTCCACCTCCCTACACGTGCCATCTGCCAGAATGGAAGAGAAACTGGAAATACTACTTAGGCAAACAGTCCAGTAAACACACAAGGAATGTGTGTTACAGCTTCTCTTGCCAATTCAGTAAATCTGTGCCTCAGTGTGTAATAGGCCAGGTTCTAAGACTGTTACCTTTTGGGGGATTTTTGGTGCTGCTTTTCGTTTGTGGTGGCTTCTTGGTTTAGTTTCTTTTTAAAGAAGACACAATGAGACATTAACTTATAGAGCTTGATTGAAAACTCTTAGTTAGCTTAAAAGATAATATTTAAAACATTTAAAAATCTTACAGAATAGATATGAGATTTTACTGTTGCTCCATTGTTTTCTTTTTTTCTTAAGAAGGGTTAGAAATTCAATGGGTTAGAATTTTACTTAATTGTCTCCTCTCCTAAAAATGTCATGCAATCTCTTTAATCCAGTAATTGAAGTTTTAAATTAAATGCTAAATAGGCTGAGACTTTGAAAAAAACAGCCGAATACTGTTAGCACTATCGTATTTCTGTTCTTGTTCTCTGGTCCAATGCATTCCTTTTCCCATTAGTGACACCTAACTACAAATTTAGTCTATGGGAAACAGAAGTGCAAGTATTTGTATTAATAGCTAAATTAAAATTTTTCCAAAAGTATCAATTGCTAAGAATGATAAATTCTTCTTCATTTGTAATTAATCTGTCTGTAGAAACTTTAAATATATTTTCTTACGCTTCAGATGACTACAGCCTTTTAATATTTAATAAGCACGCGAATCTATAATTTGCCTTGAGGAAAAAAGAACCTGCACCAGGCTGCACTTTATTGAAACCTGCAATGTACAAACAGAAATAAGAAATGCAAACACAGCTGCTGCAGTAAAGCCCACAGGGATAAAAAAAGAAAAAAGGAAAAGCTCCTGAAATGATTTAAAACCTCTTCAACTATTTCACATTTCTAAATATGCTACTTTGTTGGTATTAATTACTTGGTTAACACGCACTTACAAACATATTACTGCATTTATAATAGGAGAAGCAACAAATATATTCAATATTCGATGTTTAAATATAACCCTTAATTTAGCCCTCTCAGAAAAAACTATTTTAAATTAGCTGCTATTTAGCACCTCACGAAAGAGCTGATCCTGTAAATGTTTATCAAGCTTGCTGTGGTAGAGAACACTAATGTACTGGTTGAACAATTTATGCTTTTCCCTAAAAAAAATACATATTGATGGCTAAAAAATTGAAAGTGTGAAAACAAGAACCATTTAATCACTAACAAAACAGCGAAGTAAAACCATACTTTCAAATTTCTTGGTGAATCCTACTTGTTTTACAAGCTTTCCACAACTGTATTAACAGATTCTGTTAAATAAGGTAGGATCAAAAAACCCCTAAACCAATCCAAACCTAATCCCCAAATCCAAATTGAAAAACAGCTATAAATGATCCAAGTTAAATTATATCCATTTATAACATTTCTCTCAAAAATTACAAGTAGTGCAATTACAACAGAATAATAAACCATGGCATTCTGTCCATGAGTGCAGGAGGATTAACATCTCCAGTACAACAGGCCCAGCTTCATAGAGATACAAATGCATTCGGTATTCAGAAGCATCACTTGTTCTTCTGTCACTAGTTACTCCATATATTTTGTGTTTAATACAGTTTTATCAAATGTAAAGTTGGAATTAATGGCATTTACAGATTCTGCTGGATTTTTATTGTGGTGATCAGGAAACCAGAAATAAACAGAGGAACAAATATAATCAATCAGTAGAAGTTTACAATCAATATTTAATAGATAAACAGTTAAATAACAAGAGGATAGCTGTGATTTCACTTGTTACAAAAAGATGAAGTATGAAACAGTAAACAACAAAAACATGGTGCTACAAATAGAATTTCATTCCAGGTTACTGTCTCAGCTTTCTTTCGCTGCTTATCAATGCCTTCTTTCTTAGTAATAATAAAAACTCAGGAGTGCGATTTTAGCTTATTTATTTCTAAAAAACAAGGAGTAAATCATGAAAAAAAATATAAAGCTTTTGATTTGCAGATATCTGATCTTCCTACCAGCTGGCTGCAGGATAAGCTAATTTGCCTACGTAGACAATTGGCTTGAAGATACCTCTTTTTTAAATAAAGACAGGATAAAAAACCCACCTCTCTACAATGAGAACTTGCAAATAATGACATTTTATAGTTAAACATCAATTTAAAAAAAAATGCAAAAAGAGAATTCCATACCGTCTGTAGTCTACCCAATAGTGTTCGGCTAAGAGGATTTCCTACTGGGCTGAAACACCCTGTGAAAAGAAAAGGCTGTGAATTTTCTGCTTGTTATCCTTTTCCATCGAATAAACCATTTTATTTTAAAATCATTATGTTAGCAGGATATGTTTGACAAAATTCTAATGAAAAGCAGCAGCATCTTTCAGTCACAACTATGCATCCTTCAGTCAGGAACAGTTGGAGGGTTTATTTAACTAACAGACCTGACACAAGGTTAACTAATCCAATATTTCCATTCAAATGATTTGGAGAAGTAGCTCAAGCTATGTCCACATGCCACCTCGTGCTCAAAGCTGACACTATTATCTAGGCTGTATTGCTTTCCTCTTCATTGAATTTCTGAGTAATGCATACAAAGTTTTCCAACAGAAATGATCACAAAAACTCACAAAGGAATTACTTCCTTATTTTATCTGAAAGAATAACTATGCCTATTCAGTAGTTCCTTTTGATCATGAGTTCCTATCACAACACATCTTGCTGTTTATTTTATTCACTCTCTACACAGCATACTTGAACAAGTACTTGTAAATTCTTTTCTTTTCAAACTATTATGTTAACTACTAAGCTCACAAAAATTCTTTCATCATCTATGGATTTATCTTTTTGTTATTGGTCTCCTCAGCTGTATACTTAAGAAAACATTCTTAAAAAGAAAAGATACAAAAAAATCTGAAAATCGTTGAACATGACAGTGAAATATGCTACTGCTTCACCGGAGAACCGTTTCTCAAGCACAGAAATGCCAGGCAACACAGAGTTAAGCTCACTGGATTTTCTCTGTGAGACACCAGCTTTCAAACAAGTTTCGTTTTCAAAGAGGAATAAATTCTGAAAACTCATTTTCATTTGCCACACCAAAAGCCTGCTTTTGAGGAGTCCAGTATCTGAACAAAGAGGACTTTTCAGATTCAGATTCCCATGCACTGGCACAGCTCCACAAGGAAGCTTGCACAACTTCATCTACAGTATCCTTTCTAAAGCCTAGTGGTTTTGACTTTCACAGGATATTTACTCATAAATGCTTAATCATTAAGATATTTACATATTTCTAGCTAGAGTAAAAGCTGCAAGATCAAACAATCATAGTTAAACCATGCTCCTGCAGATCTTCTGCATGTGACTAATTTTGTACTTGTGAAAAATCCTAAACACGTGCAATAATGCACAAACTACTCAACTTTGTGTATGAATTAAAAGATTTCTGATCTTAACAACTTCAAAAAAGCTTGTATAAATTCTGAAATACTTCGTTTTGAAAGGCTTGCTTTGCTTCTTATTACTTTACCCCATCTCTTTTAAGAAGAAGAAAGAGATGAGAATAGAAACAATTTTCTGAATTTAACCCACGCTCAAGACAGCAGACCTGAAGCTAACCTTTTTTCAAACAAGCTATTTGCTAAAACATTTGTTCAGCACTAACACCAAAACCCAGTGGGGATATTACTTCTATTGATATTATTATCTACATACTCATGCAGTTAACAAACCCAGATGCTATAGAGGCGATACTACATACGGATATACTGTTGCATACAAGTGTCATATCAACTCTTTGAATAAAAAACCCTAAACTCAGAACCAATAAAACATCTGCATGATAAAAAATAAATTTTTCTTTAGACAACTAAGTATTTTGACCATAGGATTTTGAATTTGAGCATTGTAGTGTTGTGCCAATTCACACAAATCCATACTAAGATACAAGATATATAAAATATTTGATAAAAACAATTGTTTGTTTGGAAAAATCAAGTTCTAATTAAAGACAAAATTAATCTGTATTTTTATCAGTAATATAATCGAGTTTCTTGTTTTCCTAAGGAAAATATACATTACCTCCAAGTATTTCTGGACTGTGTGTTTATGTATGTGAATACTCTTGTGCAGTCTCTGTATTTAGCTGCTTGTCAAGTGAAAACTTTATGGTTAGACTGATATTCCCATTTAAGAGTCTATAAAGGACAGTGCAGACCTGTTATCCTGCAAGCATAGGATAGAGACAGATGCGTAACTTAAAGATACAGGCAGTGCTGTACTGAATCCTAGAAGCTGGCACTGGTTTAGACAGTATTTTCCATGACTAGAGCCAAAGCAAACAGAAAATTCTCACTACTTTGCTTGAGGTGTAAACAGATCGCAGCACACTTGGATCCAAACACTCTATGATCATGTCTGTTGGTTACCCCAAACTCATTTTTAGTTTTATCTGTTATTTGTATTCAGTTATCAAGTATTAGTAGCCCCTACATTCAGGACTGTCATATTAACAAAACTCAAGCAAACAAAACAAAATCAACAGAAACCCCTTGTCCAAAGCTTCGTCATTCACAAAACAAGGTCCGTTCAGCAAGTAAGGGAATATCCATCCCTTCTTTCTCAAATGATGCAGAAGAATTTTCAAGCAATGTTACACAGCTACTGGCTTGTAGTAACCATCAAGCATGGTTCCATGCTTGATGAAGCATGTAAATGACATCAAGCAGGTGTGACTAGCAGCCTCAGCAGTGCTCCCTTTGGTTATCTCCAATCCGGGCTGCGCACTTTTCAACTACTATAGTGGGGTACTGAAACTGAGGTCAGGATTACAGAACGACATTTCCACTCAACCTAAAAATGGAGTTTACAGGACACTATGATCTGTTGGGACTCTCACTTAGTCTGAGTTTATAGAAAGGTCATTAAATCCCTTGTAAGGTCAAGCCTGAAAAAACCCCCAACACCACCAGGTTAATCTAGACTGTCCTATCTTAAGGATGCTTCATAATCACTCTAATGGAAAAGCATTTTTATTGATGCAAAAGGTTTACTTGAACTCTTCAATAATCTTCTTTCTTAACAGCATCAGGTGCCTTCACCTTCAAAATCATGTACATCTTGAGAAGCTAATCTTCCCTATTAAAGTCTCAACATTTGAATTACTGCATTTCTTATTACTCTGCATTGATTCTTCAGTGGTTTCCTTTATATGGAATTTTACCTGAGAAGAACAGATTGTTTCTAAAAAAACTTACTGCTAATGTCTAAATGCAGTATTAGATGCCTCAAAATGATAGATGCTAATGCTTTTTCTCAAATGATCAGAATTTTCATATCGACACAATTTAACAGCAAGACAGCTCCTCTTTAGGGTCCACATAATCCTATTGTTACAATTATCTTGTGAGTCCAACCATGTGCTGGCTTTTGGGAAATGACTACCAAAGAACTGGTATCTTTTGAAAAACAATGTGGCTGTCTGCCTTGAGAGGAGTTTGAAACCGTGTTTGTTTCCTGCATAATTTGAACAGTGAACTGAAAGTCTATCCTCAGTTCCCCCAAGTCACTTCTGGTAATAAATTCTCTGCCAGTAAAATAGCAACTAAAGGAAAAAGAAGACAGAAACCAAGCAGTTGTCCTGTCCAAAACACATTTAATACTACTAAGGTCACAGTTTTATTGCATGCTTTCACTGACAAACTACCCTCTGCTCTAGACAAGCACAATAGCATGAAGCCATCAAGTTCCAGACAGTTGGACTGAAATGCACGAAGTAGACGAGTTGGTATGGTAACAGCAACGGTGCCCCAAAGTGGTACTTGTACTTATTAAGAAAACTTCCCTTTAAATAACAGCACTGTTAGCTATTTTATTTATTTTAAATTAATTGCATAAGAACCACAATAGGGAAAAACATTCCTTGTAGGAAGTCACATATATCCACTATTATCCTACTGGACTGTCTACAACCACTCAATGTTAAACGTTTATGTGAAAAAATGCTCTTTTAAGAGAGGCTGAGAGAACATTCATTACAGAATTCAGGTTTTAATTAACTTTTCAAAAGAAGGCTTTTTCTTACTTTCTGAAATGTTCTTGATAAATTAATTTTTTAATTACTAAAGGTATTTGAGCATCATAAATCTCTAAGGATTCCAGTCACATGGAATCTACAGTTAATGAAATCATCCAAAGTTTCATCCTGGAAAATTCTCATAAAATCACAGAACATCAAAGAAAAAAGACATATTTAATAAAACTGCAAAAAGTTAATATTCAGACATTTCTGTGATGAACGACTGTAAAGCATGTAGAGAGAGAGAAAAAAAATCTTACCTACTCCCGTTCCACATTATTCTCTTTTCAACTGAGTTTTACTTTAAGTTTATGCTAATTGCTAATGTCTAAAAACCCACAAACAAATCCTGAAAGACATGAAAACAATGCCTCTAGGAAAAGGTATTTCTTATTGCAGACATTGTGTTGCGGCCTCTTGCAATACAGTGTAGTTAAAATACACTCAATTAAACAACAAAAAGTGGGAAAAAAAGTCACCTCACATACAAAATGAATATGTGTATATCAGCTCAGTCCTTTTCCTACTCATCTTCTGTGGCTTTAAAACTATTTTTCAGCAAACAGATTTATGTTTTCAGCACAGCCACCTATTCAGAAGTATGACCTTTGTGACCAAAGGGTCTTTTAGTATGCAGTATAATCTCTACTTCATCTTTCAAAGGTTTTAAAGGAAAGATCTGAGGTGGGTTTTCTTGTTGGTTTTTTTGTTTGTTTGGGTTTCTTTGTTTGTATTAAGTAAAAGCTTTCAGCACTTTCATTTTTCAAGCTAGGTATAAGAGAAATATGATTTTGTAACATTCTAAATATATACTAATCTTCCCTCAAAGGCTTTATCCTCCAACCAATTATGCTTTAATAGATCAAACAGAGTTCATCACTAAATAAAAAGATTGTTTATATATTGGATAAGAACTTATTTTCCTTTTTTTAAACACAGGATCACAAATACTTTAAAAAGCCACCACAAACATTTTCAGATGCAGTTCACATAAAATTAAAGGAATGGATGCATCCACTTAACACAAGAATAGCTTTTGTTTTACCAACTAAATAGATGTTTTGCTAATATCCCTTGCTGCAGGTGAAAACCCACTTCCAATTCTGCTCTACATAACTTAGTCTAGCACCTATGATTGTGAAGATATTCCACACTGAATAGGAGAACTGACAGGATCAAAGTACATTGAAAACGGTTTCATAGCTTTTAAAACTACTTTAGATGCATTTGGCTGAAGGTAGATTAAAAAAACTACATTCAAAAGCAGATACAAGTGAGACAAGCAATAGACTATTTTTAGCATTCTTTCTTTGTAACTAATCCGATGCCAAAGGAAATGGTTAATTCTCTGGAGAGCCTGTATTAAGAAGGGCAGTGGAGGTGGCCAAGGGTGTGGAGCACAAGTCCTGTGAGGAGATGCTGAGGGAGCTGGGGTTGTTTAGCCTGGAGAAGAGGAGGCTCAGGGGTGACTTTATCACTCTCTGCAACTACCTGAAAGGAGGTCGTAGCCCCGTGTGGGTCAGTCTCTTTTCCCAGGCAACTAGTGACAGGACACAAAGATATAGTCTCAAGCTGCAACATGGGAGGTTCACATTGGACATTAGGAAGAATTTTGTCAAGGAAAGAAAGGGTTGTTAAAGCACTGGAATGGACTGTCTGGGAAGCTGGTGGAGTCACCACCCCTGCAGGTGGTTCAAAGAAATCACTGGATATGGCAGTTAATGACATGGTCTAGTTGACACAGTTGTGATTGGCCAAAGGTTGGACTTGATGATCTTGGAGATCTTTTCCAACAAAAATGATGCTGTGATTCTGTGATCTTGCAAACCACTTAAAATGTATATACTCAAAATAGGAAGTTCTCACATGCCATATTTAAGTGTATACACAAAAGTGCTGTGATGGCAGCACTATCAAATGCAAAGGTCTTCTACAAACATCCACAGAATTCTCGCAGTGTACTCTGCACTGACAGAAGTCTACTGACTGTCAACAATTACTAGCTTGTCTTTTCCACACTTTTTTTCTTCGATCAGAGCACCTGGAAAAGACGTAACTATCTCCTCAGTGTTGCTCTCATTTTCCAAGTGGGGTTGTAATTTATTAACCTAAATCTATGCACTTAAAACCAAAACCCCAAATCTACAGGACAAATGGAATCCCTCTCTGCTTATTGTCTTACTTTTTATAAGTAATAAAATTCTGGTAATTTCTTTTGCCAGTTAGAGATGAGAGATGTTTGCATGCTATATACACTTAAAAAAAAAGAGAGAGAAAAGCCTTAGGTCTACTGCTGCCAGATGTCTCTCCTCCAATTAGTGCAGATGAATCTAGATGGCAATGACAAAAATCCCAAAACTTAACAAAATACCAAACACACACCACTCTCATTCCCTCCCAGTTAAGCCAAAACAGAGCTGTGCTGATAGGTAGAAAAGCATAACATTTTTGTTTCCCTTCCCTACACCCATTAATACAATGAAAACTTGCAAATTAACAAAATAGAAATTATGTCAATAGATCAGGCTTTGGTTGCTGTTCAAAATACTATACAATATAGAAAAGTCTGCAAGAAAGGATAAGCTTTCAATAAAAAAGTAAGCATTATTTACCTTTTTTAACCATTTACTAAATACTGGTATTAAAACCAGTTATCTAGTAAACTAACTCTAGGGAGAGGATTCAGGACCATGCAGTTCCATACATATTGCCGCAGCTTCTTTCACAGAGCATGTGATTTTCCAGCAGATGCCCCAACTCCAGGTATTAGGAGAACCCTGTATTCTCAAACGAGTCACAGCTGTCCTAAACTGAGAAAGATAACTGGTCTAGTGTGCTTTAACATGGTAACTTCCTTATCCAAGGACTGATGCGGTTACGTCAAGCTACTGCATCTGGCAGTCTCTGATTCCCCAGCCCAAATGACCAAGTAGTGTGCCCTTGCAGCACAGTGAGGTGAATACTGGAGCAGTGGAGTAGAGCAAGGCTTAAATTCACACCTGTAGATCCACAGAGAGATACCTTTGCTGTAACATCAACTAATTCCAATCCTCATATAAGAGACCTCAGAATCAGACAGCACTAACATGAAAACACTATGCTTCTGGCAGTGCCAGATCCCACAACGTAATTATATCTCTCATCAGCCAAAAGAATGCATAGCTATATTCATTCAAGGTTAGCCATCATTTTTGTTCCTGGTTCAAGGCGTACAAGGGCACAAACATGTATTTGCTTTGAGAACAATTCTCCAGGAGGAACTATGGAAATTGCCACTGGCTTTGAGGAGAATACAGTTTCATTTGAAAACGCTTAATCTGTACTGAGCCACAATGAACAAGCAGAATTTGGCCCCTATTTACAAAAGGTATAATGAAGTAAAAACTATTGCATCACAAAAACAATTAAAAAATCCAACTTTTTAATTAGAGATTAAAATCAAATACATTTAGCAGCCTACACACCCACCTAATTATTTCTGAGTAATCTTATCAAACCATCATCTTACATTTTTCTTGCAAATGTTAAGTTTCTACAGTACCATATATAAACAAAGCAAGTAGTAGCACGTGTCCCAAGCATTCTTTTGAAGTAAAGAACATTTATTGAATTCATGCTAATCAGGAATGTGCTAATTTATGACAACTTCTAACATTACATCACAATGGCAGTAGATACCACTGAAAATAAGCAGAGGCTATAGTATCCAGTTGTTTCTTTCTACAATGTAGAGAACAGAAAGTGATTCTACAGCAAACATCAATAAGCCTGCACAGATATCATCAGCATTCTGAAATCAGATTGGCAGTATTATTTACAAGTTCTAGATAGCAGATAAAAAAGATGTAAGGAAAATGCAGACTCTGACGCATACTTTGTATTAATAAGAATTATTTTTCTTCTAGTGCTGCAGATATCCTGAGAAACTCATGATTAATTTTGCTAAGCTCCCCTGGACTACTTAAAAGCAAACAAGCTAAAGTAAATTTGAAAACAAACTTATTTTGTATTTTATTTAATATAGCTTGCAGTGTTACCCTACATCACAAAATACAAAAACTGCATCCAGAGCTGTGGATGCCCAATACTGAAGTAGCAATCCTCACTTTTTGGTTTAGTGATTTTTTTGCTTCTGTATTTACCTTCCCTCCTTGACTCAGAGGAAATCGAGCTCTTATGCAGGATTTATGCTTATCTGTTTCCTAAAAATATGTAGTAGGGTTAAATTTTATTTATTAATATAGTTAATTTATATGTAATACACTTAAATAGAATTTAACTCTATCTGCAACTCTCAAAGTCAAGAACCTACTGACCTCAAGAGTCTACTCCTGTCTTAAAAAAAACATAGTTGACTACAGAGAAAAGAAAAAAGGACAAAAATTATGCAAGGAAAGAAAACAAAGTAATTTACTTCACATGGTTCCTCCCACAACAGAAATTCAGCAATGACTAGTTACTCACAGTTACTTAAACTAAATTAGTCTGCTGTTCTACAAATGGAAAGCTGTAAGAAAATATGCTTAGAATACCACAAATACTTTTCAAAATCAGCCATTAATATTTTTGCAATGAAAAATCTTGTCAGCTAAGTAAAAACAGCCAGTTACTGCATAAACTACTGAGTTTCTACATTACCCAGTAAGCCTCACAATGTCACATCAAATCTTGACTGAAAAAAAAAAAATCTAAAAAAAAATTAAAATCTTGTAACTGCTTGAAGAACTTACGTAGCATTTTCCTAATACTTGCATTCAAGGAAAAATAGTATCAGCAACATCAGATGAAATATGCTGGATTCATCTTGATATTTCAGGTCTTTACCACGACCAGAATAATCACTACTTTTTCTATTACATTAGCACTTTCAGCTAGTACTGAATATTAATTTTGACAAAACACTAACAGAAAATTCCAAGAAATTGCTGAACAATTAATACATTATTAAACCTGAAAAAATTAAGACCATTGGCAGACACTAAGTCAGGAAACCCCTATATAAGATTTTTAATATGGTCTCAAATCAAAAGAGTAAATTCACAGCAGACACACTTCTTTCAGAAACAGAAGGCCATGTCTTTAAAATATGGCCAAGTTTATTTTCCATTTCGTAGTTTAGAAACTAGGTATTTCATGAAAATACGTGTGGTGAAACCAACCTACACATGAGAATTTTTCCATATCCACACTTTTGAGTTTTCAGATGATTTATGAACAAACTACTCTAAGAAGGAGTTTTTCTATGTATCAGTGATTAGAACATGCATGAATAACTAAATCCATTCTAATTAGTTTCCAATTGTATAGAGAAATAAAATAATGGCCTGTAGCAACTTTGGTAATAAAATCTGAACATACTTCCTTGCAAATAACATGACAAAGTGCTTGAGACTAATATTGGTATCATCCATTACAGAGGAAAATATACTGTACTGTGAAGTCCAACATTAAAGCAACATATTGCAGATCCAGTTGGACACAGATTTCAATGATAGTGATTTTGCAGTTTCCTTCATCTACAAGGTCTGCAAAGTTTTCTAGAATGCAACAGCAACCTGCTACTGCTTTTATAACAGTGGATTTTTAGAATGCTTTTTAGAAAGTATCCCCACTTCTGTACTCTCAATCTTCAACCACTATGCAATTACTCTAGCAGAAAGTGCACCAGTTATACAAATATGTGGATACCAATTGTTACTTTGCTGAAAGTAAAAAAAGATGACTTGGCCATTAAAGGTCACCTTCTACTACTGATAGAAAGCTTGAATTATCACTTGACAAAGAGCTGAAAAGCAATCTTTTCTACACAGATTTTTTTCTTGGGTCTTAGGTGGAAGAAATGCAAAATAAAAAAAGCATGGAAAGGAAACTGTTTGTAAAGAATGGAATTAGGAGGCAATAATACATTTCATTTACAAAGTGGTACCTGATCTGAGGAGAGGTTAAAGAAGGAGAATCAAGACAGGGAGGTTCATAAAGAAGGGCTGTGCTCAGCTTTGGGCTAGGACCACATTTCTAAAATTTTGGATATTCTGGAGAGAACAGACTTCTCTCCAAGGTTCAACCAGTAACACAAATCACTGCAGCTGGTATTAGAGAAGACAGAAAGACTTTTCAATATCTCAGTGTCAAGCCAGACAGAAGAAGTTACAGTCCTGTCCAGTGAATTTTTATCTTGCTTGTATAGGAATTTTGCATGCAAGATTATTTGCACAGCAAGTCTAAAGATGTAAACAAAAAATATTAATGAAAATTAAATTCAGAATAAATACAGAAATAGCATGACTAAATATTTTCTATAATATAATGAAAAACAATTTGATTAAGTACTTAATAAAAATAACATAATAGCTTTTTTCACATCATCACAGAGGTAGTGCCAAAAAAACAGTGTTAAAAACTGTAGTACTTAAACAAACAAAATTTAATTACATAACCAGTCCTCTCTGGTTTGACTACCAGTAGCAGCTAAAATCACTACCGACTCATGCAGCATCTCCAATAACCCAAAATCCACACGAAAGCAAAAAAATGTTAAGTTCTCACAATCATCAATAAGACAAAGAGGATTCTTCAGGTCCAAACATTCAAGGACAGGAAATTCTTCTCCATAACTTCTTATGAGAGTAACTACTCATTTGTATACATTAGGCATTGTGAATGATATCTCGGTTTCTTTAAAACTTACTTCATTGCCAAGTTCTGCAAATATTTGTTTCGTCAAAAGGACCAAACAACCGAAAAACACAGAAAATTATCTAGTAACACACTAAACTTTGGAAGTCTCAAAGATTATGTCTTAATAATCTTGTTCACTAAACCTTCTTAGATGGTTTTTGCACACACGTGCCAATTATTAACTCAGGAGCTGGTGATACAGACAACCCCGGACACACCTTGTTCTCTTTGAGTGATTCCTGGAACTTACGCTGAAAATTACTTGTTTTGGTAAGAAAAGGTGATTTGCAGGAAGATTCTTAATTCAAACCACAGTTTCAACTGCTGAAGATCCTTTACACATGTGAATAGAAAAAAAAGACGGAAATTTCCTTCATGTTCTTTACCAGAAGGAAAACAAATTTCCAATAAATACTGCTATCAAGGTACACACAGTGTGGTATATTACAGATGTACATTAAGTAGACACTGCACTCCAGATTTTGCAAATAACAATAGAACAATAGCCTTTCTTCTCTTGGTGCTGCTTTTTATGCAGAAGTAGCCAAATCTGAAGCAAATATAATTGGGCAGAATATACACTATGTTAAATTGAACTGCTGGACACAAAGGATGAAAAGTTACCAATAATTAATCTAGATACATATTCAGAACATGTGTTCTGAATTATTTCAAAAATGAAAAACTCCAAGAATGTGCTTGGAGTCATTGTAGGAGATAAATACCAATTTGGTTTTTAGCTCATTAGAGAAGTTCTTCAACCAGCAACATGCAGAACTCTGTTACAACATTCTCCTGAACAAGTAGAGGTGAGGTCACATCCTCTAAATTGATAAAGTCTCAAAAAAATCCACTTCAAGGACAGGACCACCCTTTTTTACTAGAGAGGTGATTATCCATAATAAAAATTCAAAGGCGCAATGAATAGGAAAACAGGCTATTTAAGGTCTTCACCTGAAAATCTTTCAAAACGAATCTTAAGAGTTACAGCCACTGCTAGAGGCAAAAAAAAGAGGGTTAGGGGAATTGTTTCTCATGCTCTACAGGTGCATACTGACAACCCCAAGTTTGGTGACCGAATTCTCAAAACATTTTCTGCTACTAGGCAATTTATCACAGCAAAAGATGCTCAATATATATTTTGAAGGAAGCTGTAATTTTCTGTATTTTATTATTTGAAATATTAGCTGCAGCAGTCTGCTTCCTTTGACCAGTCAGGCTCTGAATGGATTCCAGAAAGACCTGTATCAATCTATGCCACTGCAACATCCTTCAGCTACTCTGTAAAAAACCCTTATCAATGAGGCACCAGCAGCTAGCCTACAGCTGGAGTAGAGACTGACAGGATAGGAAAAGTGGATGTGATGCATCTGGGGATGCAGTATGATGGAATCAATCTTTAGATGAGATATAGAGTTTCAAATATTATCTGTTACACAGTCACATATATATACAGAATCTTCTGCCAAAAGACTGCCTGGCATGCCACAACGAAGCCTGGGGTCAAGTGAGCATGGGAAACTCTAAAGAGGTTTTTTCAATTTGCTTGTTTGTCACTTTAATCTTTTTTTTCCAGCTGAGGAAGTAAAAACTGAAGAAACTGAGCCCTAATTGTGAGGGGAAACACGAGAAAGGAACCTCTGCAATCTACTCCTTCACTGTGTGTGCCTTAAGGTTGCAGAACACTCCCAAATACAAGTTTTCCAAAGTAGAATTTTAAAAGAATACTAATGCATCATTTGAAGCCAACAAGCAATGAGCCTGTTCCTTACAACCTCCAGCGAGCAAGAAAGCTCACTGTGAAGCTCTCATTTCATCTGGATCAAGGTAGCACATTGAGGCCAGCTCTGTAAATAACCTCTGTAGATACTAGGGGGTGTGACAATAGCAACATCTAAGTTACAAACCCACAGAGGCCTTCACTTCTCTGTATGAAGGCATTCAGCTTTCTTAATGCTTTCCCAGACCACCATCCTCTATCATTAGTTTCTACAGAATCAAAATGATCAGTATCAAACTGCAATGATCAGACTACAGTGGTACCACAGCCTATTGTGGAGCATAATGTACACCACACCCCCCCAAAATTAACCTAAAAGGTGTTATATTAGTAGAATGAACTGTGAGAGAAGCTTGCTCTCACTGAAATTGGTGCTTCAGCAACAGGGATAACAAGTTGCATATGAATCCATGAAAGTTGTTTCACGTATAAAAATCTATTAACAAAATTAGCAAAGGCTTTTTAAAACAGTTGAAAAAGTATGCATGTATACCAAAATGGAAGGCATGATGTTTGTTTAAAACTCAGATTTTTTTTTTTTTTAATGTACTTGAGTTTTGTTAACTTGTCAAAACCAGTAATAAAGTCAAAGTACCTAGGTCTCCTCTTGGGAGAGATCTCTCCCTCCTGTGCACCATGGCTGCTACTAGGTTTTTTGCATCTCCCAACTCCTTTGGAAATGACATAAACAGAAGGATTGAAGCACTACAAGGAGGGATCAATTTCCTCATCTTATTCACTCATGCTTATTGCTGTACAGACAGCATTCTTGCTGATTCTGGGTTTTCTGCTGGACACAAGAATTGATGCTTTACTGCACAGTCCTTGGCAAAAGGACTGTTTCCATCTCTGCAACCAGCTAAAACTGCATTTAAGCATGTTGTCTCATGGCTCAATAGCTCAAAACTACAAACAAGCTCAGAGTGAAAACAGTTAACAGGACCTCTCTACTTAGGAATTAATTAGATTCAGTTGTTTTAGGATCCACATAATTGAGAAAGTAAGGGCACACTTAGGCCAAATCACTTTTGGCAGAGACTTTCCACAGTACTACGTCACACCCTGATTTTGCAATCTATATCCACCACTGCCAAACAGAGAGTAATGCTTCATTTAATCCACACCCTTGTATAATTTGGCTGAGAGTACTTCCTCTAGCCTGAAGGCTCAGCAGTAATTACCCTAACATACACCAATTTCAAGTAAATATAAATGGTGTTCTTTTGATAAAGTTTTTGGAATCTTCAAAGATTGCTGTTATTGTGCTCTGTATTTAGTGTAATTTTTAGTGAAATATTTTAATTAACTTGCCTAGAAGAAACATGAAAAAGAACATCTAATAAAGGAACATGTGTATCTTTGATCTCAGTATAAACAATTCTAGCAAGTTTAACTAGAAAATACAAACTCTTCTGACATTTATAACATCTTATCAATCAGATAGAAGAAACTGGATAAGCAACCTTTTAGAATAGAAGAACTAGACTGTCATTATTGTTAATGGATATGCCTCTGTGTCTTTACTACTCTGTTGGAACATTTTTGTGGTTAGACATATTTATTTATATAACTTATGTTTTCAAATAAAAAATATAATTTTTACTATTCATTTTATAAACATTTAGCTCTTCCACCTTAAAACGAGGTCCTGTACTTGTGCCTTGAGCCAAAACTCTGATGTTGTCAAGTGATGTGGGCAGCACAGCAGGGTCACAGAGCTCTAAGGAAGTTCTTTTCCCTGCAGAATTGCCTGAGATGCCTGTAAGCCATGGTGAGGGCACAGGTGTGTGTCCCTGTACTCTTAATTTTTATCTACTGCCAAAGTCAGCTGTAAGGTGGAACATCATGAGCCTTTGTAACTATTTGCATTGAAGAAACTAAGACACAGCTACTTCAAAATGTAAATGGACCAGCAAAATAACTTCTAAAATAATGAGGTATAAAAAAACTATCAAAAAAATCTTGTGATAGATTATTTATTGTTTTATAAGAAAATTAACTTTGAGAAAAATATTTGGAAGTTGCATTTTTCAGTTCTTCCACTGTGCTATAAGCAAATAATAACAAAAAAAGTCTTATTTTCTTCCTCCCTTCTCTCTTATACTTTTCCCCTAAGTCAAAGTGAGAGATAAGAATATCTTAAAATGAATGATCACTTTCCCCCAGGAAGTTCCGATTCAAATTAACATACAGACATATAAAAAAACCACTTTAGACTTAATGCTCTTCTGCTTATGGTAAAAATACTCGTACCTAACTTCAGTGTACTTACATTAGATGACACTTGCTGTGAGCTGATCCGTGGTGTTGAGCTGGTAATTTTTCTCTATCGAGTTTTTTTAAAACTAAAGAGAAAATCTTCTAATTAGATCTAAAACTTAATCCATTATAATAAATTCTCTGTGACTATACAGTGCATTTTAGTTAAAACAAAGCCTTGTAATGACTGTAAACGTATTTTTATCTTTGGTTAATAGGAGGAAAAAAAAACCAGAACAGAGTAATGCACTCAAAAAAACTAGGGACTAAAATAAGTCAGGTTTACTCACTTAAAAAAGTGCTAGCATTCTGCACTTTCTCCTAAGAGTTTTAAAATATTGTTATCCAGGGCACAGGGTGGTGGGGGTGTTTCAGTAAATCAGTTTCCAAAAGAAAAAAAAAAAAGGTACTTGATCCAACCACAGTGTTAGAAGCAGTTATGTCCTACAAAATACAGAAAACGTGCGAATTCTGCAAAGTTGCAACTAGATACTTGTTATAATAACAGAAAGCAATTCACATTTCTACATTTAGGAATTCAAAAGAAAATACTAGGTAAAATTTTCCATTTTTTGGCACTACTGTCTCATTAGAATAATTAAATGAAAAGGCCACATTTAAAAAAAAAATTTTTTAAAGTTTAAATTTCTGAAAAATGTGTCAGGAAGGATCAGTTCTTCAACTATGTACTGCACAAAAATACAGAAGAACAACTGAGGAGTAAGAGACAAGTATTAGGCACATATTTCTTTCATCTTAATACACATTCACCCTTTTCAAACACATGACATAATGTACTAGGAGCAGATCGTAGCTTGCAGGAAGCTAACCACCCTGCAAACATTTATTCTTATGTATCACTTCCTATGTTGACAGCACCTCTGTAGGATATACTAATATTATTCTATATTTCTATCCAGTTTCAGACTTAAAAACAATTGGTAGTAGACTACTAAGCAAAGATCCTTCCCTCACTGGACTGCCTGATCACCCTGAGGCCATTATGACTATCCCTTAGTGAATAGGAAACTTGCATTTCTCCCTCCACAGTCGCAAGAGTAAATGGAAAAGATAAACGTATCAGGCCACCAGGGAAAAGACTACTACAACCCTTTCGCACAGGCCTCATAGTATCACTTCATTATTTGTTTAATCAATATCACTAAAAAAGCCCAGCAGACTCACCAATGCTAATGGAATTGAGAAACTGTTTTTGTGACATTATTATCCAACACCTACTTCCCTTTTTTAAGGTTTTTCATAAATAAAATAAAGGAAAATCAGTTTCCTGATTACCTATTCCTCTTAGAGCTTGTATTACACTCAAACCACTTTGAACTAATAGTGTGGGTACTGAACCACTTTTAGGTATGTATTTGCTACTCTTCACCACAACATGCTCCTGCCCCAATTTTAAGGAGATGTGGGGCTAAAAAGAAAAATCTCAATGCTACTTAGTCATGGCAAATTGCTACATCATTTCCAAAGCTCTGATCTGTGCTGCCCTCCAGGCTTAATTGCACTCACCATCGCAGCAAATCTAAATGAAGTTGTTGGTGAGCTAATGAGGCAGCACACATTACACTTTAACAGGGAACAGATATACCCTGATTCTTTCAAAACAAAATTGAATTTTTTAATGTTTATTTTCTCGGCAAGACATGTTTTACACACATTCAAAATATTTCTCTTAAAAAGTGAATAGGAAGAGATTTCACTCCTACATTAAAATTTGATAAAAGACAATATTTACAGTAATATGATAGGATTAAAAAAAAGTATGTATTCAGTGATCTGTGTGCCATTCAATTTGCCTGCATGGACTGGATCCCAGTAACATATGCATGAGAATGAAACTTTTGATAGTGTTTCTGCAGCATCTCTGCTAAAATGTGAATTTTGCTACTTGAAGTACCCTTTTCTGACTCTAACCCCCCCCGCGAATAAAAACAGTATTTGAAGAACATTTAATTAACGCATAAATATTTTTTATATCTTTGATGTAGAAATCTATTTTTCACTGTTTGCTTGAGACTGAAAAAAGAAGTTTTAAATAGTCTATCAAATATAACGGAGGACTTAATGCAAAGTCAGTTTTGCTAATATCTTCAGAGAGCGAGAAAGAGTGCTTTGAAGCTTTCACTTTATGTAGGTGGAAAACACCTTTGACTGTCAGTTGTGTTAATGGAGAGAAAACGTCTAATTGTTCTCAACTCTGCCAAAGTGTTGTGTTTTTTTGTTTTTGAGATTTTCTTTAAAGATACAAGAACCATCACGTTATTAGCGCATACGTAATTAATTTTTAAGAGCAAGTTTAATTAACTGGCTTATTGAAGTCCAAATTTTAGTGAAAAGACCTGTGCAGTATTTATAGTTGAGCTTCAATCTCCCACATAGTTAACAATTAAGGTTGCTGCTAACTTGAGAACTAAAACTTATTTTAGAAAGCATGTCCTGAACATAGTGGGAGTTACTGAAGAGTCATTTCTTTCGTGGTGTGCCATGGACCTGCAAAACTGCCTCATGGGAAAGTGATTTCACTGTCCAAAGATGCTCACAATCTTAAGGAGGAAAGGCAGACAAGACCATAACGGATGTCTGTCAGAGAATGGGTAATTGAAATCTGGAGCTTTTGCTACTTCCTTATATGTCCAAAAAATAGCAACTAGGAAATGCATTATCCTGGAAGAAGGTACAAAGATGAGCGTGTGACAAGGAAAAGATAGGAATGTCTAAGACAAAGTCCTGGATAATGCTACAGTGCAGTGTTGCAGAATAACACTACAGGATAGATATGATAAAACTAGCACTAAGCATGAGCATAAGCAGAGCTATGCAGCAGAAGGATGGTAAAATCTCAATTTTGACTATCAAAGACAGGTCTTAAGTTTTATGACCAAGAAAAAAGAAAATGAAAGAAAGAAGAAAAGAAGTTCAGCAAACTTAAATTTTACATACCTTTAGGGACAGATTCCTTAAAGAGTAGTAAACAATAATCAAGTACGAATAAAGTAATTCTGCTACATATAAAACAACAGAAATTTGAGAAGAATGAAAAACAGGACCAGCCATAAGACTTTGTGAAGCTAAATTATGAATATAAAACTGACTTCTGCCAAAGACAAATATCTAGTAAACTTTTCTAATTATTGAAATAGCTATCAGCACAGCTGCAGCTTTACTGAGGCAGACACAAAACTTTCCCTGATATGGTAAAAGAGTTACAGTCTCGATGACAAATTTCATCTGACAGCCTATCGCGTTGGACAGTAAGAAAACATAAGTTCCATTCCTTCTTCTCGAATTTAACACAATATTTTTGAGAGAAAGTCACAAAACATACATTTTCTTAAATTTATTTTGTTAAATCTTACGAAATCGAATGAAACGCTTTATAAATAACACATAAAAATAACTTCATCCATGTCTTGAATTTGCTTTGTGGTTCCTACTTTATTCATTACTATTTGACAAAATTCATTACTTTTTTTCTAGAAATTATAGCGATACTCTTGACAAAACTTTATCTCTTCCACAGCACTCTCTAGAACCAATGAGAAAGCAGTAGATGTTGTTAAACTTGAATTTAGCAATACTTTCAACACTGTCCCCCATAACACTCCCACAGACAAACATCTCAAGTATGGACTGTGTAAACAGACAGTGCAGCAGACTGAAAGTTGCGTGAGCTGGAGATTAGAAGTTTGTAACCACTCTTGTGAAATGTAAGTGGAGACCAGTCTCCAGTGGTGCACTCCAGCAGTTGATACTGAGGTCCACACTTTAACTTCTCCATTAATGACCTGTATGATGGGACTGAGTACACCCTCAGCAAATTTGCATATGATGAAAAATTGGGAGGAGGGGCTGATACACCACAGAGGCACACTCCCATTCAGAGGCACCTTGACAGGCTTTAAAAATGGGCCAACAACAAACTCTTGAAGTTCAACTAGGGGAAATGCAAAGTCCTGCACTAGGGGAGGAATAATCCCATGCACCAATGCAGACTGAAATACACAAAATATCATTTAAAGATAATAAAAAACCCTTTACTGTGAGAACAGCCAAACATTGTAATACATTGTCCAGAGGTGTTTTGGAGTTTTCTTCCTTAGAGGTATTCAAAACCCAAATGGACATAGTCCTGAATTCTAGGTGAATCTGGTATGAGCAGGAGGGTTAGGCTACATGGTCAATGATACCATGATCTTGTCTCAACTCATCTCATATAAAGAATATTCTGTCCTTGAGAAAGATGCTGAAGCTCTCTATTAGATGATAAAACACTGAATTATCCAATTTAGGGCAATCTAGTTGGAAACAAAGGCAGTCCTCTGTCTCAGCATCCTTGAGATAACTGATCTTGAGGGAAATGGGGAAGGTAAACAGCAGAACAAAGACTGGTTCTTCATAAAAGCCTATAAACCAGTGAAAGTATGCACTTGAAGAAAAGCCAAAACATACTGTATGTTTGAGAGTATACAGAACCTATCTGTCAAAACAAAGAAACACTTAAAAGAAATAGTAGTGAATATTACACATACAGCTAATTCTGCAAATGTATCTGGATACGAAAAGATGTTAAAGTCAGGGAAGATCTGCTGTATTACTGCTAGTGTCCATAAATCACAAAGATGGCTTCACCGTTTTCCCAGTTTCCTACCTAACACAAGACCTAGACAATTAAAAAGAAGGGGCTGCACACCTTCAGGCTACTACACTGTCCATATTACAAGACATCAGCTACCACCTTACCAAATTACAAGAGCACGCACATGCACCAGTTACACGGTGAAAAACATTGCTAACAGAGGCTTGCACATATAAAGGCGAATTTTGCATTTTGCTTTAAGAAGCACTAAATACATAGCAAAAGTTGACAGGACTGAACTGTCAACATAACGCTCAGGAATATGTAACCATCTGCTGGACAAAAATGAAGGATCTCTAGTACAGGCAACTGTTAAAAATGCAACATCCCAGTAAGTATAAAAAGCATATATATTGTGTGTATAGAACCAATAAAGGAAAGAAAGGTTCTGCCCTTCCAGCACAATCCCTAATCAACAGATCTGCTTAAGTACAGATTTTCTATTATTCAAAAGCAAAATTTAACTGGCAGTTAGGAGCTATGAACACAAGCATTTACCTTGTAGTCTATAACCAATAGGGAAAGATGAAACAGAGGAGTAAATCTTCCTCACATGTTTGACTGAAAACAACTCCACCACAGTAGAACAACTTGGAGGCCCCCAAAATGACAGAGAAGTAATTTACAATTTTAAAATATTTTCTTACAGAAAAATCTTTTTCAATTGTGACCCACTACTATTTTTATGGTTGTTTTCCCTTAAAAATCTTGATATTCTCATGGCTTCTTCTTTACTATATTTCCTTTTTTTACTTCTTTTTTACTATACTTTCCTTGTGTAAATAATATTCTGTACCCGTCTTGAAGTATTAGTCAGTTTTGGACACAACTACATTGGGAGCATATGTGAACAGCTATAACATATATTTATATTTGCTCATGCTATTTAGGAAGTCTCCATCAACACATTTAGCTGTGCTTCTGCATAAAGTAAAATTCAAGAAAATAGAATTACTTGGTTTGACCAATATTAGGAATAGCCATTTAGAAGAACTTGAAGTATATGTTAATGTTCTTTAAAGGGTTAGTTCACTTATTTTAAATATTCACAGTATGTAAGACAGAACATGTATTCTACAGTTTCTGTAAGATTTACACACTATGGAAATAACATGCATCTGTTGAGCAAAAGATGGATAGTATTATGGCTCTAAGCTCTTTTGTTAAGGTAGAAAATGGAAATACAGAAGTTAATTGGTGTATGGCCATTTGCATTGTGAATTAGTGACTAAGAGTAATTTTTAGACTAGTGGTCAAACTCTTAGGCCATGCTAAGGACCCTTTCCCTGGCTGCTCAGAAAAAGTAATCATAACTTGATTTGCAAAAAAAAATTGCCTGCCTTTAGGAGATAATTCTCTATAATTATAGAGATTATTCCTATCTTTACTATCTAAGTTTTAAATCTCTATTACCTGTTTTCAGTTCATTATATATTCCACCCTCCCCCTGGAATTCTTTTTACCCTTCTCAAGGATACAAAACAAAAACACTTCAAAATTAAGGTACCAATTTTCTGTCTTATTTTACAAGTGCCCCCAAAAAAGAGAAAATGACATGAAATTATAAATTTTATTATTAAATACTGTGATTAGCAATGAAACAGATATTATTAGTAAAGTAAGCATCACAAACGTGTGTATTTGCACTGCTTGCCTTTTTGTCAAATTCTTTCAATACAAAACATCTTTAGGAAAAAAAAAACCTAAAAGTACATTAAATATAACTGCAAATGAATTACCAAGAGCTATGGTTCTTAAGTAAGTAAGTATATATGCTTTCAAATTCTACTATTTTTGAGTGTCCATGTCTAAGATCATTTAGTAAGCACTAAAATACTACCAAAATACTAAGAAAATCTGGCAATCTCATAGTCTTCTAGGAACTGACATCACAAGTAAATAAGTGTACGGTTTAAGGAAAAAAAGGCATTACAAGGGAACATGCATTGGACTGTATCACACTGCACTTTATAAACAATATCACATATAACAAAACCAGGACACTTCCTGAAAGAGCTGCACAGTAAAATTTAAAAAACATCTTCGTAAAGTTATTACCCATTCCCTACAAAGAGAAAAGAAATAAAGAAACTTACCACTTTCAGTAGTGAAAGAATACAGAGGATTCAGTGGAGCGCTGAGAGCGCCTGGCAGTCTTAGCTTGGAGTGTGGTGACAGTGACGATGGTGCAGGAAGCAAGAGATTTGAGCTTGCCTGTAATAGGAAGACAAATCAGAAAGTGAAGTGTAATTTCCTGGGTCATTTACTGATGCAATAGCTAGAAGAGAAATATTTGCTTATCGTAAATAACTATTATATTCCAGGAGGAAAAATAAGACTCAAGTTGACAATGACTAGCAATTTCAATTTTTTTTAAATTTTTTTAATATTTGGAGGTACAGACTTGGCAAAATTACTGGCACAGCTATAAGCTGAATTGTGTGTTTATATATGGACACTACACTGTATTTCTGAAGAGATTACTTACTATTAGAGGAAAAAAAAAATCTTAATCCAGAGCTAACACAAAACCTATTTCTGCAAATCAATAAAGCATACTTAAGCCCAAAATCCCAGACACTTCCTACATGTAAGTTACACAAAAAATATCTCCAGTCCTAATTTCCACAGTAACAAAGGTAATGAAAATTTGTTTTCCTATGGAGTTCCCTGATATACATACAACTATTACAATGCAAAAGCCCTTCCCCAAATTTTACTCTTGACACATTATCCAATACAACACTATGAAAAAAATGAACAATCTTAGGTTTTTCCTTGATCCAATTGAGAATTTTACTGTTTGTTAAATGTATTTTCACTGGCTGCCTTAATAATACAACCAAAAGAGACAAAAACCAGGCCTTAAATAAAATATTTCTTTCTTCATGCAAAACAGATTCATGAGCCAGAATTCTTGAGTTATTTACAGAATAACTCCTGATCCTTTCAAAAGTTAAGCCTATTTTATCATATGGAATAAATTCATATGGTCACTTAATCCAACTAGAAGCCCATACTCTGTGGAATACTTCCTTTGGCCTCAGTAAATTCTACATCAGAACCTTAAACTTCACTTGTGGGTATTTTGCAAATTTTCAATCTACTGGCTTGTCAATTCTGTTTAAAGAATGGAGATGGCTAAAGGAAAGTGAATTGGTGGGTTATCTCAGAAATTATATATTTTATATAACTATTATTTCTGTAATTTAGTAAATACTAATCAATTCAATAATGAGTAATATTTGGGCATTAGCAGGTGTACTGGAATGCAGGTAATACAGCACTAAAAATGTGTGTTGAATGACTTGACTGGGCCATAGAGGACATCTGCTACCATCTCCTCTATACAACTACACTAGACCTCCATCCTAATGTATCTGCCTTTGACTAGCCAACTTGCAGCAACTGCACATAATTGTAAGGACTGTACTCCAAAGCTGACAGAAAGAAAACAAGATAGAAACTAAGATTAATCATTGAACATGATTTTAAAAAAGGATTAAACTTGCTAGATCTTACTGCAATATACAAATTTTAATGAATGTTAATAAACAGTAGTTGTGAAACATAAGCAGAGAGGAGGCCTGTTGTCTGAACAACTACAATAACAAAATCAACCTGCTTTTCTTACATTTGTATATGCAAGTGAGTAAGCTTCATTAATACAAAGATTTCTCTGATACAAAAATATGGTGGAAAGCCATTAGCCATTTACTCAAATACAGAAAAATAATCTGTTCTGCAAATGTTTCAAGCTCAGCTTTCCAATGTTGCATCTTCCTTAATCCACTGTAAGCTCTAGAGAGAGTCTTTCTCCCTAGATAAATGAGAAGATTCCCTTTTGCATGAATTTCTTGCCGAGTGGACACTACGCCATCAGACAAACATATGTTTTCCAGCCAAATATCCTCATGGAATCTCTCAAATTTTCTGTCAAAAAGTAGGTTTCAGATAACACTAGGGAATGAAGACAAGTTGAATATATCAGTCTCTGGAAATCAACCTAAACACAGCAGAGCAAACTACTGAAAACTAGCACTTAACAGATGAACCCCAGTTCATCCTGGAAGAAAATATTATGAAAATACACTTGTCTTGACTGTGGTGTTTGATTGAATTACACAGAAGATATGAAACACTATGTAAATTATTCCTGTACAACACTTAATTCACTTCTCTTTATTTTCCTGCTGTATCATGCAAATAGTCTCATTCTGCAACAAACATGGCCAAGCAGCCAGGCTTTGAAATCAAATGCCACAGAAACACACAACAGAAGACTGTGTACAGTACTGAAGAGTTAAGAAAATCACCCATCCTAAAACGCAGCATAAGTTCTCTTACAATTCTTCCTTCCTCTCCAAGGCCTTAAAAACAAGATAAAAACCTTTTTAATAAAAGAAATATTAAAAATAAAGTTTTAAATCAAAACAGTCTTACAGGAGGGATTCATTCCTCCCCTTAATGGCAACAAAGCTGAATGCAGGTGAGCTATAAAAGCCTGCCTCTCCAAAGTAGAGACAAAATCGGAGTTTTAATGACCTTTCTGCCACTATCTCATAAGAATTATTTAAACCTCTAAGAGGCCCAAAGAGATAAAAAACATGCCACATTATAACAGAAGTGGGAATCACTCAGCTAATATGTGAGGACTAGTGATTCAAGTGAGGACTAGTGATCCAAGAACAACTACTTCCAGGTGAAGTGTGCTATCCTATGAAAAATAATTAATTCTCCTACAACAGGCAGACTACCATAAGACTACTGTATGGAACAGAGTGAAGCAACCTTTTTTTGTTTGAAATGCATGCTGTGGGAAGGCATTGCTAAATACCTTTACAATGAGCAAAGTTGGCTAAGACAGCCAACCATCAATTTACATATTTTTCACAATAGGCTTTGCTTGCTTCATGCACAAACCACAGCTTTATCAAAGATACAGTTTACTACTATCCTGAATTGAGTAAACTTAAGACTTATAATATTCATGTCATTTTTTGTAGCAAAAAAGATACCTACATAATTTTTGCCAAGTTTAAACAAAGCTATTTTGCATTTTCTTTTTTGTTAGGGCAGCGTCATGGAAATTACACAAATACTTTCAGTGGAACTAGTTTTGGCATTAAAAGTGAATTGCATGAGACAAAAACCAGAATACTGTAACATTCGACAAGCTGACAAAAGCAATTTCTCTTTTGCTCAAGAATGAAATTTTATGACCTTTACAACCAATAAAATCAACATTTCCATATATACTTGCAAGCCAAATCATGTTGGTGAGCTCTGTATTACTTCTCAATCTTTTAGTTTTAGGCTTCCCTTCTGAAACTTTAGGTCTCCAGGACACTTTTAAAGACAGTTTAAAAGCATTATTAAAACCATGATTCTGCAGAATTTAAAAGCTGAATTTGAAATAAAAACAAAACACAAATTCTGATATTTTTCCCCATGTTAGAGGAAAATACAGAAGCAATAATGCTTAAAGTAGGAATACAGCAATACAGCTTTTAAATTTGTAATGTAAATTTGAGTCAAGTTTACATCTATTTAAAAGTGCAATTTCTATGACAGTAGGGCTAGAAGGACTCCAGTGAAGGCTGGCATTCTATTATGGTAGGTGTCCTGCAATCACTTGGAGACTAATCTATTTTGCTCTTATGTACTTTTAGACTAAGTGGAAAAAAACCCAACCCCACAGCTAAAATAAGGTATTATCCCCACAGACAGGCAAAACTTAACAGACTTACTTGTCTGAAGCAAGTATGTTCCCCTGATGCTTCCTAGTCCTCTATGACTATACTGACCAGGAACTCATCTAAATGGCAATATAGGTTCCTCATAACTTGAGTCCATGAATGTTTTTCCCCACAGAAGCCCAGAGGTGACCAGGGCATACAAATGAAAATTGACACTAAGAGGTGCTTGATTCTACTGTTTAGTCATTGTCTACAGATGATGTCTCATCACACAGTAATTATGTATACTCAGTTCCTTAGTTCTGCCAGAAACTTCTGGCATTTCAATTACAGGTTATTTCAAAAACTTTCTTCCTTTTCTCTTCTTTTGTCTTAAAAAAAATATTAAGAAGAAATTAAGATTTCTGTAAATATTTGGAATAGTGTGCTTCTTTCATTTAGCCACTAGGAATACCGACTTCTTTGTACAGGACACAAAACAGTTAAATACAGGCTCAGTTATACACAGGCACTGTAGACTCACTCAGCCATTAAACACAAAGAGAACAACCTTTCCTGTATTGTATAAAACCGGCATTTCAACTTAAGAACATGCCTAGATATACACATCTTAGCAGAAGTGGGCAATGTATAACCAATAACAGATTTGTTTTGTTTATTAAGAGCCAAGTAGGTTATTATGTAAACTGTGACCTCATGTTATGATTCATGCTATCAAAAAACATGTGAACAGGGGGAAAAAAAAATCCATTGCTTTAGCAGTTAATTTTTAAGATGTCTTCTTTTTTTGTGCAAATGAAAAATGGATATAATCTGTTCCACATAAAAAACACACCCAAAGATACTTGTCCTATGATTTTATTTCTCTTCCTGTTACAGAAAATAGCCACCAGAAGTTTTTCTGACTCACGTCTTCTCAAATATATACATACAAACCTATTCCTTTGTACCTGATGGTAAAAGACATTAGGACATGACTCCAAATACACTATACAGCTTCAAGTAACCACTCAGAAGTCTGTAACTTCACCCCACCTATCCCCTCACTGTCCAAGTATGTGGTTATACTTCAAGGTTTTCCTATCATATATAAAATACCTTTTCAGTAGCTTTTTTTTTAACAGAGATGTTAAAAAAGATGTATTCTGTGAAAATGTAATTATTATTCATATTTTTTAAAAGTTAAACAAATAATCAGACTTGCACTTCAATGACTTGTTTTTATAATTATGCACTTAAACAAAAAATGTAAACTACTTTGTTATGTTGACAAGCCTTCATTTGATTATTCTAGAGATTAACCGTAATGTAACCATAAACACAGAAAGGGAAAAAAAACACAAACCAAACCTGACTAGATTTTCCCACAATAAGCAACACTTCTGGACGCTAAGAAAAAAAAAGAAAATAGTTATTTTCCATATCTTTTATGTGAATGAAAAAATTTCACAACTAACAAAAAATAAAAACATCACCTTGTCAACTAAACCACAGCACTGAGTGCCATGTCCAGTCATTCCTCAAACATTTCCAGGAATGGTGACTCGACTACCTCCTGGGCAGCCCATTGCAATGCTTAACCGCCCTTTCAAGTGAAGAAATTCTTCCTGATGTCCAACCTGAACCTCTCCAGGTGCAGCTTAAGGCCACTTCCTCTTGTCTTCCACTTGTTGCCTGACAGCAGAGTCCAACCCCACCTTGCTACAATCTCCTTTCAGGTATGAACAATGTTCTTCAGGTTGCAAGAAACTCTATCACAGCCCCAATAACCATTAATAAAGTTGTCAACAATGTTATTAATTGATTCAGTGTACATTTATGATATTTTCTGTCATTAAAAGTTCTTAATCAAAGCTGCTTTCTCCACACCTTGGTGACAATATGCCAAGCTGGCAGAAGGAGAAATAATTTGCTGGGGTTTATCATGAATGGATCTAGCTTACTCTGCTGTAAAATATTATTTGAATAAACACAGCAATACTCAGATGTCCCTGTTTAACTTTGTCAGGGACAAAACAAACAGTGAGTTTGTTTTCTTAGCTGCACAAATTTTTATGGCAAGAAATCTAATACGGTAAAACTGAAAACAAAAATAAAGAACCAATTGGTAAAATCCTCACACAGTAAAAACGCTTAACACCATTAGATTTACGCTAAAAAATGAATGCAATTCACTTTCTGTCTGGCATACCATTTATATAAAACATAAGCCCCTGAGAGACATAAAATGCTGAAAAATGTCATAGTTTAAGTCTATCCCAGGACATACATCTATTTTGACTATGTTGTTTTAAAATTTACCTGCTTAAAATGAGGAATGCATAAAAAAATTCTTCCTAAGCAAAAAGGAAATTACAGATTTTAAGAACCTGACCTGCTATGTAAGATTTTCAGAGGGGAGAGGGGAATGAATCAAACAAAAAACAAATCACAGAAAAAACCTGCTATTTGTTCAACTTCTTCTTACACAGGCAACTTTGTTAAAAGTGGCAAATTTAACGAATTGACAAGGAAAAATCATCACAATTTCTAAAACCTTACTTTATAATAAAATATTTTTTAAAAACATACAAAAGTAAAATTCTGGCAAAACTTTCATAAGCTATTAAGTATTTTGCCTATATAAAGCTTCTAGTAATAGTTCAGCTATTTCATATCAGCTATCAGTTTATGCAATCACAATGATTCAACATTTTGCTTGGCAAATGAAGAAGAGGCTTATAAAAATTATCATTACATAGTAAATGAAACAGGGTTTTAGGATTTCAGATCCACCATGGCTTATAAAATACATCCTTACCAGTCTGGAGCTGGGAGTAGGCATGTATAAAGTACTAATTGTAAAAGAATTTCCTAGAGTAAGAAGAGCATTTCCTAGCATTCTGAAGAGGAATACAGGAATAGAGAAAAGTACACATCATTATTAAAAACCATCTATTTAATTTAAAAGCCCTCATTCCAGTGAGATGTATTGTGCAGGTCATCAGCAAAATGATGGCCTGTTGTGACAGGATCATGTTCTCCACTAATACAAGAAAGTAAAACCAAAGTTTTAAAAATGCTGCAAATTTCTTATACATATGATAAGAATACAGAATATCAGTACCTATCCTGAGAACTTGTAGATAAAACATTTGTATTGCAGGCATGATCAAGTTATTTCAGTCTGCAGAAACACTGCAGCATTGTCTTGTACTCGGCAAAAAACATTCACAGAACTGTCAGTGTTTTAAAAAGAGTCCTCAATACTTAGTATGACTCTCCAGTTTTCCATCTTCAGGTAGAAGCCATAGTAAGTTACTACAGACTCCAGATTTGCACTAAAGCCCACAAGTCAAGCATGATATTTCAGAATCTACCAAAACCAAGGTGAACCAGAGGACAGATCCTTACAAGACTGCAAATCATAGCATAAAAAAATATACACCACTTGGGCATCTAGCTCTGTGTCTAAGGTCTTTGTCACAGACAAAAGCACAAGTTTCTTGTCTTCTTCCACCTGATGGCTTAGATAGTATCAGTATCATGGTTATGTGTTCACCAAAAAGGTTCCATGTTTTTTTTTCTGAAAAGCAGCAGCTTTAAATTTTGTTCTAACACAAAAAGATGTATTTTGCATCTCAACTAAATTCTAAAAGAAGACCATCTGAAAGGACTACACAGTATACTATCTGATGTATACTACACCAAAGCACCATTTATGAGCATACTTTATAGTCATACAGCTCAGTGATGAATGTTCACTACATTTGATGGAAACACAGGCATAAGCTTCTGGATTCCCTCACAGTAGCTACTCCTTTTATGAATTATGCCATAGTAATAAATACACTCCAAGGACAAAAAAAACCCCACCAGTTTTAAGTATTTCTGTATACAGGAAAGAATACTTTTACATTCTACTTGTCTTGTATTGTATTCAATACAGTCCAAATATCAGAATTTTGGTAACCACTTTGATAACCTTTTAATAACACTTTTCAGAAATACAGCATGAAGACTGGAAAAGCTCATCATACTTTAATTTAGAAGCATTCACACGTTGAGAGATGAGGCAGCCGACATTTAATCTATTCCAAGATTAGTACTACAGAGTATATATAGATGCTATCCGTAAGTGCTACAAAGGTATTAGGCATCTAAAAATCACAATTTCAGACCTAGAATACTAACCTTTAAAGAAAGCCCATCTGCCCATACCTAGATAACATATAACATCCCCTTGTTATGCAAAGTTATAAACAGGTATTTTCACTGCTAGATGGCAGTGAAATTTAAAAAACATAAATAGTAACACTGAATGAAAAGCACTTATGAATTCTTTCAAGGACCAGAGATAAGTGTTTTCCTATCAAAAACTTCTGTGAATAGAATCATACATTAGCATTATTTCCTTGAGGGAGAGATAAATAATAATGGCTGCCAAGATTCACTGCACTGTAATTTCTCTCTGTGGTAAAGGAGCCAATTCTGCATTCTGGTTTCATACAGAAATTAATTTTTACCTTTTGTAACAAAACGTCTCAGCTTTTGTGAATTGTTAAAGCTTAAACACAATAGTCAACTCTTGGTTCTAATTACACATTTTCCAGCCTAACAAGAATGGTAATGTTGCAGAGGAGAAGAACAGAAACTTCATCTATCATTCATTAAGGTTCCTGTTTAGGCAGCAAAGAAGAAAAAAACCAGAAAAATAAAAAAAAAGGATTGGTTCTAAAGCTACCTGGAAAGGAGGCACTGGTCACAGCACAAAAAACCCAGGCTCATACAGGATCAGAGTATTCTCTATTTCTATCTAGCTTAAACCACATTTTCATGTATTGACATTACATTTTCAAATCATATACCTAAGTTGCAGAACTCCAAACTTTGAACTTAACAGCTAATGGATATAAAAGTATATTTTAAGTTCACACATGTTAAAACCAGAGATCTCTGTGTTGGCAGATTTGCTGTTTGGGTGTTCCAGCATCTTTGTCTCATAAAACATGACTCCAGGCATGACCTTAGGCCAGGTTTACTGTCTGCAAGGTACACTGCCACCATGCTTCCCCCAGCATGGTATTTCCTACATATCTATGACAAGCTTTTGGTATGCAAACGTGAACTAAAGACCAGTACAAAGCCTACATCGTTTCCAGTTCCCTATTGTTTTTCCCATCAGACAAATACGTACAAGGTGTTCTCACCTGGATTTTCATGTTCCAACCCTAGCACAGGGCAGCTAGCCACCCTATGTGGCTAGAAAGTCTCCTTTCTATATTTTTACTTGTATGTTCCCAGAAATATTAGCACATTCTCATGCATGTAGCTGTGTAGCAAGTTTTACTTACTTTGACAAACACTTTAACAAACTATTTATGCGAGTGTGCTTTCTGAGAAGCCTTCCAGCAAAGCCTGCACTGACGTACATGCATCATTTTTCACATGAGAAAGGGAATTGCACAGACATCCAAAACTGTAAATCCCTATTACAAATCAGTAGAAGTTTTAATCTTGATATATTTTACCCTGGTGTGTCCAGAATGTGATAATGCAGGCAGGCAATACCGCATCCACATGCAAGAAATGATCCCATCCCTGCTTGAAAAGGCATTATCACTGTCTCCTGAATCTCATGTTGCATCGCTGAAAAGATTAGTATCAAGAGTCCTTTCAAAGAAATCTCCTCCCCAATACGTCAGTGGTTCACAAAGCTCTGCCAGGAAGCACTCTCACAGTGTTTGTAATCACCAGTGCCACGTGACAGGTATCAAACTGCATGTGGACTCTTTCAACCGCCATCCTCTACTGTTTGGAAACCCACATGGTGAGAAGACTCAGATGACCTTTTCAACATGTCCCACATGGGTAGAGGATTTGGAGGATGCTGTCAAAAATACTGATCATGACTCTGCTCACAGTGGACTTACTCATCCCAAACTGGTCACTGAGCAATGGGAATCTGGGGTTACAAAACTCCAGTGGATGAAAGTTATTCTCTCAAAAACAGCTGTAGACTTATCTATTTCATCTAGCTGCATGGTTCCATGGAACATCTGCACGGCTCTGCTAAACCAGATTTGTCTCCCACAGTCCAGAACTCCTGGCTAATCTGAGACTAAACAGATGCAATGACAAAGACTCTCATAAATTCACAAACCCCATCTTTTTCCTTGTAAGACATCCAGAAGATTAAAATTTCTTCTGGAGTATCTTCCAGGAACATTTGTCCTAGACACAAGGTTACACGGCCCATTCTCTCCATATTGTGCCCATCTCTAATAAACAACTTGAAGGCACCAGCATTCACTTTGTAGATGAATAGGAACAAAATGAGCAGAAATCAGAAAGAAGGCTTGCTTCCTTGTCTGAGACCTTGTTTAATTCAAAGGCAGAAGCAACCTGCTACTGTTATCCACTTGGGCTACAACGTGGGGTTTAGAAAGGGGTCCACCAGTAGATCACAGTCCAAAAATCAAAGGACTGTGAGATAGCTTTCTTCTGGACAGTTTCAAAGCTCAGGCCTAATGGGATGTCAAGTCCGGGATGTCAAGACTAGATCTAATCCAAAGCAAAATCCCTAAAGCATGATGAGAGTAGCTACAGCAAACTCGGCAACAACTGCTTTCATCTACTCACCGGCTTCTTTTGTGATTCACTACTTATTAATGAAGACAAAACTTAAAACTACATTAAAAAAAAAGAAATCTACATGTACTCGAAAGTACTTAAAACCAAAAAATATTAAGTGCAAACACAAATGCAGTTCACGTCATTGTGAAAAGTAATTGTAACTTCATAGTGCTACTCAGGACCATTACAGATTCTCGTTGCATGCAAAATTGTCTTGAGTTGGGGAATGCAACTTAATTAAATTTATTGCCAACTACAAAGGCTTTAATTACTAATTGAGGTACTGAGAAACAAGACAAATAGTCAAGCACTCACCCAAAGAAAACACTTTTCATCCCTCTTTGTCTGTCCCAACTTTGCTTTAAGCACCTCTTTTTCCTCCTTTCTAGTCCCCAGTCTCCTTGCGTTTGCCACTATGTTACACTCAGTCCCTTTGGTATGGTGGTGCAGGAGAGTGGTCTTAAGTGTTTAGTGGTTTGCTCTTTCTGACTCTTCTTGCTTCTTACTCTTTTCAAGCGCTTTAGTATGGATCTTCCACCAGATAAAATCCCCTTGGGGATTGTACTCGTCCAGCACGGATTCTTCCATAGCTTGCAGCCTCTTCAGAGATGTACCATTTCCTGTGTTTTCTTTTGTGTGTCCTCATATATCTCCTGTCTTTCCCTTCATGCATATTCTGTTGTCTCCCCTGTATTTCCGTATCTGTATCATTCCGTGTCTCTTGCATCACCTTTGTGACTCCTTCTGTGTCTTCTTTTGTGCCTCCTATCTCTCTTCCTGTATCTCCACGTGCCTCCTAACATGTTTTCCTTTGTGTTTCTCCTCTGCTGTGGTGTCTCCTGTCCCTACTAGGTACAGACCTCTCTTCAGTATGTTTTCTTGGAGGTGCCATATGCTGTTCTGTTTGGCTCCAGTTTCAGTAGTGCAGTGGCTCTGTACTGTCCTTTGCAGAGTTGGCTCAAAACAGCCATGCCAAGGACAGGAAAGACCATGATATCCCACAGAGGTCAGCCCTGCAGCCCTCTAGACCATAAAACCCCTGCCATTTATGCCACATACAAGTTCAAAGGTAAATAGGGAAAAAAACCCCAAACAAACAAAAGAGAGAGAACATTCCAAAGCTTGGCCATAATGATCTATGAAATAAATCATATAAACGTATGAATGGCAATGGCACTAGCAAAAAACATCCCTTGCCATCAATACTTGATGAACAAAAAAAAGTTTTTTATTATTAATCTTTTCTAAAGAGCTACTTTCGGGTGCACTAATATTAGCAAGAGACATATTAACTTCTGAAGATCAGATCCCATGACAACATATATATGTCTTGTAACATATACCAGTCCCAGAATATGAACTTCGGCTGAGAAGACTACATAGTTCTGCAAACTAACTAAATTTGACTTACCAAAACAGAATCAAGTTTTTGTTTCACCTTCTGCATTCTCATTGATGCTCTTGCAACACTGACAAACTGATCTGCCGGAGACATCACTAAGCTTTTTTGCACAGGAATTTCAGAAAAACTGCCAAAGAACTGTGGCCCTCTTGGTGCAGCTGTGGTAAGTGATGAACTGAGATCTTTTACGAGTTCAGCTTCCTGTTGCGCAACTGTAGAAATAACCAATATTAATGTGTCAGGTAAAGCCTTACGTTGCCATGGGAAAAAAATTAAAATTGAATGATGATTGCTGCCATTTTGCCAGCCACATCTTCAGTCAAACACCATCAGAATCTGTTCTAAAAGTGCTACAGGGAAAACCTGAAAATGACATGAAATTTTCCCCATACTACCCCATTTTCCATTAACTCTTCTGGTCACAATTCTCACTTCTGTTATCTGTGTTCAGTAATCTCTCACATAGAACTGACATTTGTGTATTGCTGATGAACAACAGTGTTCCTCATGCAGAAATACTGGCAGTGGGAGAAGGGAGAGCAGGGGGATAGGAAGATAAAAATTTTTCGAAGTCAAGAAAGCTATAAAGCTCGTACCAAGTTCAAATCTAGGTACAATTTACATTTTTTTCCAGCCTAGTTCAAGTGAGTTTATTATACTTGAGCAATATTTCAGAAGTTGTCAGACATATTATACAGCCACAGAAGGCATTAACTGACTTTTGCAATATCTTGTACTGTGGTCTCAAGCCAACAAAGGCTAAAAGAACTCTTCATGAAAGTTCTGTGCAGGATATTAATAAAACTGCTGGTGTATCTAAAACACATACTCTTGGAGTCTTAAAAAGTGTGACAGTGACTAAAATTAGTATTACTATATGATTAACTCATTCAACACTAAGGCAGTAAGACTTTCTGAAGGCAAAGTGGGTGCTTTTAACCAAAAAAGGAACAAAAAGATAGTAACAGACAATGTAAAAATGACCACAGCCTATGCAAAATCTTACTGTCACCAGTGACTTAGTTAAGCAGATGATACAAATAACTACCAGTGTGATATGTGTGATCTCTAAATATATATGTACACACACACACATATATACTTTAAACTACAGTATTAGATTTTTTTAAGGTTCACTGTCTGCTGAACAGTCAAAAAATTTTAAAGAAATCCTTCAGCCCCCAAAAATTCCATTGCTCTCTAAAATGCAGATATCTTACTGGATTGAAGTTTAGCACTGAATATCGATTGTAAAGTCATTCCACTTAATGTTCCTGTAAAAATCAACCAATTCAACAGACAAATAACCTAGACTCCAAGATTCGATATGAGTAATCTCACTACTACATATTACTTAAAAAGCCAGTGTATAAAGACAGGATTAGCTTTACAGATCTATGTTCCCTGCAAACATAATTCAAACAAAAGAATTCCCGCATAATTCATATTAACATTATCTACTGTCTAGATGCAAATGTCCTTAACTAAACACAACTATCAGAAAAGTGTTTAAAGGACAATCTGAACTTTATTTTGTATACCAAAAATTCAAGATGAGCATTTATCATTATCTTCTCTTTAATATAACACAGGGAATAAACCTATGTCTCACACAATTGCACCACAGATTTAACACCTGTTTATTAAAAGTCTATACTGTCTGATTCAATTCTACACTGCTCCTCAACACTATTGTGTAATATAACCAGCACAAAATACTGAGCTTCCTATTAAGCTATTCATTAATTTGCTGAATGATTGTACTTTCTGGCTCCATAATCCACCTTGATACTGAAAAGGGGCTTTTAAATATTTGTATGACACTGCCTATATGTGAAAAAGTGCTGTAAAAATCACACAGTATGACATACAATAGTACATTTAAACTTGAGGTTACACAGGACCTCTGGTGACTGCCTAGGCCAAAACCCTTGCTTAAAGCAGCAGCACTTAGAGGCAGGTTGTGTGGGATCATGTTCAATTCTGTTTTGGAATCTCCTAGGAAAAAGGTATGTATTATCATCAAATGACTGCTTTCTATTTTCCCTCAAAAGAAGTACAAATACCAAAAAATTACTTCTAAAAATAAAATATTTACAGGTGTTTATCAAGAAAATTTGTACTGTACCTTTATAATCATAAATGTATACAAGTATTGGCTGGTTTTGACCAAAGGCACAAAACGACACCATGTGTTCGTGTGGATGAAAGGCAACATCACGAAGTGAAGATGTGAAGGAGAGTTCAGAATATATGGCCACCTGATCTCCTACAGAAGTGAAATATGTTTATTAATACCATGAAAATGTATTTGAATCACATTGGATACAACAAAATAACAGTTAGTTAAAGCTTATATTACTACAGTACAGTGTCTGACACTGTAAATAAATATTCGTCAGTCCATTTCCTTATTGAAAAGTAGTGTTTTGGCATAAGACAAAAAATATTGCATGCTTTTAAGTAATTCAATAAGTCATAAAAGTTGCAATAGCTGCAGGAAACCCCAGAGGATGCACTAGGTAAGCTGAGTTCTCTTGTTCTGATAAGCAAGTTCTGGAAAGGTGGCGTTCCACAGTATTTGTTTGTGCTTGCATTGTACCAGAGATAGCCATCTTAGTTGTGGATTTCAACTATATAATACTGACAACAGGAGTGAAAATTGAAGCACAGATTATTAAAAAATATAAATACAAATATATATAAAAATATAAATAAAATTGGCTCTTCAGAGGATGGCACTTTGAATGCCAGTACAGCGTGTAAATGAGTCAAACCCCAATAAAAACATACTAGTAACAAAGTTCAGGCTGGCAGTGATGACATTAATGAAAGAGGTACCAGGCTAATTAAAAAGGACTTCAGAGTGCTGGGTCGATTACTTAATGGAACAGGAGCACAGGTGGTGTTCGCCTCAGTCCTTGCAGTAGTAGGGATGCATGAGGAATAGGAAAATCCATCTTAACAATAGGTGGCTAAAGGATTGGTGCCATGGGCAGAATTTTGGTTTTTTTGACCATGGGGCAAATTCTATGGTACCCAGCCTGCTAGAGTCAGATGGGCTTCATTTATCTAGCAAGAGCAAAAGGACTCGAGCCCGTAAGTTGTCAGGGCTGATCAGGAGTGCTTTAAACTAGGTTTGAAGGGGAAGAGGGTATGTACACCAATGCACATAGTATGGATAACAAGCAATGGAAGCCATCGTGCAGCAGGAAAGCTGTGATGTAGTCGCCATCACGGAAACGTGGTGGGATGACTCACATGACTGGAGTGCTGCCATGGATGGCTACAAGCTCTTCAGAAGGGACAGGCAGGGTAGGAGAGGTGGCTCTATATGTTAGAGTCTTTTGACTCTGTAGAACTTGAAGTCAGTAATGATAAGATTGAGTGCAGAATCAGGGAGAAGGCTGACAAGGCTGATATCCTGGTGGGAGTCTGTTACAGACCACCCAACCAGGATGATGAGGGTGATGAATTATTCTACAGGCAGCTGGCAGATGTCTCAAACCTGTCAGCCCTTGTTCTTGTGGGTGACTTTAACCTGACGGATGTCTGCTAGGACCTCCACACAGCGGAGAAGACGCAGTCTAGGACATTCCTAGAGTGAATGGAGGATAATTTCCTGCTCCAGCTGGTAAATGAGCCTACCAGGGGTGACTGCTAGACCTTCTGTTCACAGAGAGGAGCTGGTGGGAGATGTGGTGTTTGGAGGCCGTCTGGGGCACAGTGACTATGAAATAGTAATTTTCAACACTCAGGGACGCAAACAGGGCCATCAATAGAACTTCAACCCTGGACTTGCACAGGGCAGATTTCAGTCTACTCAGAAGACTGGTTCAGAGTGTACCATGGGAAACAGCCCTTGAAAACAAAGGGGTCCAAGAGGGATGGACATGCTTCAAGAAGGAAGTCTTGAATTCACAGAAGCAGGCTGTCCCAGTGTGTCAAAAGGCAAGCCAGCGTGGAAGACAGCCAGCCTGCCTGAACAGGGAGATTTTGAAGGAAATTGGGGGAAAAAAAGAGACCTTACCGACAATGGAAAAAAGGGCTGGCTACTCAGGAAGAGTTTAGGAATATAGTTAGGTCACGTAGGAAGAAAATTAGAGAGACAAGCACAATTTGAACTCAGTCTAGCCACTTC
>VZRE01001997.1:0-35118 GCA_013396775.1 Cephalopterus ornatus
TCAGGTACTAAAGCCAGGCTCAGACACTCTGCGCAGCCAGAGACCCGAACAGCTGCATCCATCCTGGTGTCCTTCTTGGTGGGGGTTCCGTCTGTGTCATCACCCTCGTGATAACAGCAGCAACACCTTTCACTTTTTTGGAAACGGTTGCAAGCTTTAGTTGAGTTGCGGGGGAAAAAAAACCAACCGAACAAATAAAACCTCACCTGAGAGAGCTGGGAGGTGGCCATGCCCCTCCTGCTTGCCCTACCTGCGTGAACTGCCTCACTAACTGTGGTGCCACGTCCAGGTGCCACATCCAAAGGTGCCACATCCCTGTTTGCCTGCTCCTGTTCACTGTGCTCTGGGTCACTGGCACTCCTATCAGACGTTTAAATCCCTTGTGGATGGGCTGGGTTCCACCCCCTAGTCAGCTGATTCACCTCCCAGGACAACTCCAGCATAATAATAATTTTACATGCATGAATTATTTTCATTTTTCCACAAAGTGGAAAAAACCCCAACATTTTTGTAGGGAGTTATCACACACACATTCACACATGAAATACTTCCTAGAAAAAAAACTGTTAGTGTTGGAGAGGATGTTGTCCTACCTCTTCAAGACATCCTGGAAGCTGGGAACTCCACCCTTAATGGTTCCTTTCCTATTAACAGGGAAAATGGATGAGCCTGCAGTTTTTCTCTCAATGCAACCAGCAGCATTAGTGCTACATTGCTTCAGGTAAAATTCCTAAACCATCCCGTGGTCCATGGTCACCAGAACCACAACCAAAATGGTTTGCTATCTAAACAAAACAAGGAAGACAACAAACAGAAGGCAAACACGTATTTCTAAATACTTCATTGTAACCACAAATTATCAGAGGAAAAGTGTCAAGGATGGAAGCAGCAGAGAAAAGCTGTTCATTTAGTAAACAACTGTAGATGGTAAAATGTAATTATCACAAAAGCAAACTTTACTAAGGGGATAACTGTGAGACTGTTAGAGTAAAAGGTCTCTTTGCATTTCTAATCTGACAGGCTGAGAGTTCTCTGGAGAAAACAGTTCTTATTAAAACCACAGAGGCAGGAGGTTCTTTTCAGCCCTGATTCTCCACTGAGCCTCTCATAATAAGCTTACAAAGCAAATTAAACTTGTTTGTTTGCAGTAGTGACCACGTGTGGAAGATAAACAAAAGCCTTGCTCAGTATTCACTGGCAAAGTAATATAAGCAGATTTTAGAAAATGAATCATTCTTGACTCACAAGCTGAACTAATAATCTGGATCCCAATTCTTTCAGCCTTTGAAAACTGTGATAACTCTTTAAACTCACTTTTAGGGATGAAGCAAAAGTACTCAAGAGGAGTAATAAAAGCCAAGTTCATTCTGTGACCAGCTTTCTAACCTTATGCATAGAGCTTTACATAGAGGGTACAACTAGTTATAGGAGACAACAGAAGCACCAACTCTTTAAGAGCAACCACATACATTTTCTGCCTACGTTTTCTCTCGAGAGCAATTTCCTCTGAAGTATCTTTAATACTGTAGATAAATTTATTCTACATTTTAAATGGGAAACATAGTTTTTATTTTCTACATTTTTATTTAAATATAGCCAACTCTGTCCTTGCCATACAGCTTAAAAATCTATTATTGAGAGGTTTATTACTACTCAGTTTCCAAAAATACACATATGCAAATTCTGAATTGTAGAAAATATATCCTCGCATGGGACTGGTGAACAAAAATTCCTAGCCAGGGTTCTTTTAGGTTCTGTCCCCACAGGAATGGCTACAGAGCTTTATTAAAAGCAAAGGAGAGACTCCCACACAAATGTCAACAATCAGATCTGCAGATTGTAAAAGGAAGTTGATAAGAAATGTTAGATGCAAAATATTCTAAATGCAACCCTTTAGGACCAGGAGGAGGCTTGGAATAACCAGAAGTAACCTGTACTTTCACTTGCTTCCATTCCATAACTGTAAATCTGTAAATCCCTGTTATATGAGGTCCAGTCAGTTTTTTGAAGGCTCAAAATGTCTTTTAAGAAAGACTTGGGATTGTTTCATCATTTTAGGCAATTCATTTGGGAACAGGCAGTTTGATGTTCTGAACATCCACATTTGTTTCTTGCTTTCCAAGTCCCCAAGGACCAGAAGAGCTTCAAACCAAGAAATCAGTTACCTGTGTAGCAAAGGACCAACCTGTTCTTGGTAAATTCTCTTAGTTCAACAAGGGTTTGATTGATAAATCTGATGATATTTTTTCACATTTCTTGCTTGATTCTATTGCTCTTTTTCAGGCAAAGCTCCCACTGAAGTTAAATAGAGCTATGCCCTGGTAAAGATGGTTGCTCTTAATTTAGCAGCTATGCCTATGTCCGTGGATTAGTGGTTTGTTTGTGGCATCATAATCACCTTTTCTGATATGATTAAGGTGCCACCATTGTCTTAAGTTTCAGGGCCATAATGCCCTATTGATTTTGAAACAAACTCCCCATTGATTTCAGTAGGAAACTATAAGTTTAAAAGGGAAAAAAAGAAAAAAGGAAAAAAAAGTAATCAATGGCATATTATGGCCCTTGGAAGGTAAACAGGACAGGAGAAAACATCTGAAGATGTATCAGGCATTACAAAGGGATTGTGTTTCAAAACTTGAGGAAATAAGATTACTGCATTGTCTGAACTTTCTTATTGATTTCCAGGCTCAAACAACGTATAAATAACAAACATACAATGCTCATATCTGCCTGAGGGATGTTATATAAAGCCTGCTAAATTTATGTTGCTACCCATGTCCAGTGCACATCTATAACAATTGTGGAATGGAAGGTGTATGATGGTGAGGACAGAGTGTGACTGTAGTTTCCTCCAGTTCAGTTCTTTCACAGCTAGACTTGGTCAGAGAAAATATCCTTCCTCTAAGCCATAATCACTCAGAAATGAAAGTTCATTGGGGTTTTAGGGTTTGGGGGTTTTTGGATTTTTTTATCTTTTTAGTTAGAAATAAATTGCTATTAGTACATAACATTTAGGTTCAGAATAGAGAGTTTTTAGCAAAATAATAAAATAAACACCCCTAACACATACAGACTCCCCAGTTGATGTGTCCTTCCTCTAACTGCTTCCATTTCCACTCTCACAGAGACTGAAAGGGGGGATGAGCTTGAGCACTACCTAAGCCCTTCTCTGCAGAGTCTGCAGCCTGAATGAGCGCGTTTAATCCCTCGCGTACAGACTGAGGTCAGGGCTGTCAAACTACAGCTATATCTCTAAGGCTGGAAACTTCAGCTGCTTCTGTCTGAAGTGAAGGATTGAGGTCTCTAGATGGGACTATAATAGACACTCTCTCTATATATTGACATAGGTAGGTCTGTAACATGCTCAGCAGCAGGTTACATGTTACCTCTGACAATGTCAAACAGTATTACTCTCTCCACTTCCCTTTCTCTATTTGTGCTTGGATAGAAGATATTTGATCTTCCTACCTTAGGAAGATCAAATTCACATTCAAATTACAGCAAGAGAGGGGAGATGTATTCCTTTCATGTCCTGGTATGGTAGTAGCAGTCAAAACCTGGAAGAAAAAGATTCCTGTCCCTGAAGAGTTTTCTAAAGATCTCATATCTTTTCTTCCCTCCTCCCAAATCCTCCACCCCCTGCAATCAACAGCAAAAAAATTTGAACAGTGTAAATTGCAAAAAGGGAATAAACAAATTGAATAAAGCTATTAGAAATTTGCTATGTTTTGTTTTCTTTCATGTTTGGTTTGCCGGTAAGTCAACAAATTTTTTTTTTTAATCCAAAAATGTAGTGAAAGAAAATAATTTAAATGACAACTGATCATTAAAAATGGAGGTTCTGTGCAATCATCTCCACCCTGTGAAAATATTTGAGCACCTGTGTGAGTCCTTGGGATGGTTTCTCTCCCTGTCCTAAGGGAGACAATTCCTACATCCATTATGGCACCTTCTCCCCCTTCCAGCCAGCTGCTGTGACTCTCCTAGCTGCCCAGCAAGGACACTCCACCCCACACTTCCATGGACAGCTTCCCTAAGAAAGCATACAACCCCCAAAACGAGATGGGAAATGGAGAGAAATTACTTTTCTGATACAATGGTGATGAAGGTACCTTCACAGACCTTCCGTCAAATGCTGTGTGCTGAGTATTCAAGGAGAAAATGAAAATGATGGAGATGTTATTTTGTCTCAAAATGAGGCTGAAAATGCAGTAACATCTCCAATAAAATGCTCAAGGGTGTTTTCACCTTGCAGTCCAACACATATTCATGATCAATGAATAACCCATGATTCCAAGGCCTGTAGAAATTCATGCACATGTTATCCTAGGACTGCTCAAAAAAATAAAGAAGCTGTCACGACCTCTTTGTTTACAGATGAGCTTTTGAATGAGTTCTTAATCACAGGCGTACACAACAGATTATAATAGTTCTGAAAATGAAGGTTAGTCAGGTAAGGGAATTCACACAATACACATTTTAAGAGTTTTGTATTTACCTGAGAGACTCAAATGGTTCCTACAGAGCAATTATATCAATCCAGAAACAGAGCATTTCAGGACAATGGTACTCTAAGAAGAAGAATAAAAAAAGAAACACATGTAAATATTCTGAACATTCCTCACATGACAAGAGCGGAATTCAAAATTCAAACTGAAGCTGTCCCCTGAATGCACTGCACCAGGAGATTGGCCTTTCCTGTGGCTCTGAGACCAAAAATTGTGATCTTAGAGAAAGAGGAAACTTTTTTTTTTGTTATTCAAAACATAATTCCTCTGTAGCTGTGGCTGTAAAGTGACTTCTTGAATTTCTTTACATTTCAAATGCATCTCCTTCCTTGACTAGTAGTGTTTAGTATTTAATAAGAGGGAGAAAAGGTGATTCCACTTTTAAAAATGATCCTGTTATTGGTGGTGAATTTCAAAGCACTCCACTTGTTTCTGCTGTTATTTCTGAGTGTGAATGTCACAGAATAATTCTGCTGGTATTCCTCCATGTTATTTCTTGAATTAAAAGACCTGACTGCTATACATTCCAAGGCTGCTGATTTCCACTGCAATTCTTCTGCATTCAGCCTTACATTATTTATACTGCTTCATCTGCCACCTTCATACCCAGCTGTCTTCTTAAATATTAAAGTAACATAAGCAACTTTTAGGCATGCTTTATACTTAAAACAATATCATATGGCACACAAAGTCCTTGTGTTGTCAAAGGAATCCAACTCACAGATCATCTTTTTTTCTTATTTCAGTTTGTCTCTAAGCTAAATAAATAAATATATTCTATTGTACTGTTTGCATTTGAAAATCATAGAGAAGCATTATCAAATGCAATATGTAATCAAAAGCAATTAATCAAATGTCTCTGTAATCATACTAGATGATTTAACTGAAGGCTCATGCAAACTATTGTCAGAAGCAAAGGACAGGTTCGTGAAACACAATAAAACAAAAAAGGACAGGAAATGAATCAGAAGAATTACCCCATCACACAGTGTCTGTCACTGAACTAAGGTCACACAGCAACAACAAAACTTTCTTCATATAACCCACTGAGGTAACATCATTGACCCCCCAGTTCAAACAGATGCTGCTCTTTGGGGACTGGTGTTGACAGCATCAAAAGCATTCTTTTCAGAAAGGAGAGCTCAGGTGGCTGAAGCAATCCTGAGACCTCAGCAGACCTTTCAGCCTGGGCAGGAGCTGGATGGTATTTGCCGTGAGGTGCAGGGATTTGCAAAAAAGGCTCCCTTGGGGTGGAAACAGTGGGACGTGCTACCCATGGCCATGGGCCTGGCAACCTGAGTGCAGGGCAGAATGGGGAAGCTTTGCAGTGGAGGAGGTTAGTTGGCATAAAAGCAGGCAAGGCAACAGAGGTGCTTGTGACAAGAAAAAGACACTATAAACTGAGGTCATGCTTTCAAGGGAGCACTGGCAGCTTTCTTGCTTTTCTTGAGGTTCTGGACATTTTAAACAGGCTCTGGCAGAAGAATGACATATATTGGGTTTACTGTCCTCTATAATAGATGATAGATTTCCCTAGAGTGCACACAGCCACAAGTAACAAGCCAAACTTACCGTTTCTTGGGCCTTGGATGAGAATTCCTCTGACCCTTCAGAAAGATGATGCTGTGCTGTAGAATTGAATCACTGGGGTAGATTTTTGTAGTTTTTTATAGGACAGGGTGAAGTCCTTTTCAGTCTGCTCCTGTGGAGTTCAAATAACTCATAAGAAAAAGTGGCAAACAGGTGCTGACTTCTAGGACTGTCTATTCCTTGTTTTTATTTCTGGTTATTTGTTATTGTATCTTTTTTTTTTTTTGCCTGTTTATCTGTTAATTAGGAAAACACGCAACCAAATATTACAAAATTTGTGAAGAACTGAGCTCTCACTAAACAAATCTTTATAGTGAAAATCTAAAAGAGAAACACCTCATCAATTTAAATATCAGCATGTATCAATAAATTGGAAAAGATGGAAAAAGCTGAATTTCCATACAGAGACTCCTACAGTAAGGATGAAATGAATTTTTGATAACTTCATTCTCCTTCCCTGAGTGTACAGTTGTCTAGCCATTGCCATGCACATATAGAGTAATGAAAGTGTAGATAGGTGGCAAACAAGATGCTCTTTAAGGTATGAATTTATTCTTATTGTTCACTGGTATTGAAACAGAATAAACATCTAATTGACAAATGAAAAACATTTTTATGACAAAAGAGTAGAAAAGGGTAGGAAAAAAATGAACTACTTTTCCTCAGAAGGTAAGAAGTTTTCACCCTGGACACCCAAGTTCCCTGACACCAAAGAACACTGAGTATTAATTCTGAAATAGCATTCAGTCTTTACTATGGCATAGCTTCATATTCTAGTAGTAATGGAATAAATTCTGAGCTTGCAAAGCTGTACATGAAATCAGCTTCTTCCTTTAATACAATTTTTAAAAGAAGTGACAAAAATTGCACATTTTCAGAGACGTAACTACATCTTAAAAGAGGGGCTGCATAAAACTTTACCTTTGGGTAGAGTTGCTGTGGTAAGGCTAATTTCTCTCAGTTACAGAGTATCTTGCAAACCCCTGGGGATACTTATTCTATTATATTTTATTGTTCCTGAGTTCGGTGAAATTCTTTAAGGAGCCCATTTTACCAATCAAGCTACATCAATTCTGTTGTAGTAATCTGTATTGTTTATTAAGCATACATTTGCTGACTAAACAAATGGCTCCTGTTTATTTCCATAAGATAATAGCTCTGATGCTATATTTGTCTGCAAGTCTATTGCGTGATTTGCTGCCACAAGGAAATTAGAGTTTTGGGCAATGAACAAGATCCAACCACAGAACCAAATGTTCTGAACCCACCTGATCACACCCATAAAATGGTTATATTCTGTTGTTTGTCAGTAACAACAGTGAACGTTTAAGTCTATTAAGATGCATTTCAATACCTCTGCCAAATGCAAATGACTTTCAACCTTTTCAGAGCAGTAAGATTTATCATACCGTTTAAGGAATGATTGTGCCTTCTTTCTTATACAAACAGGATTTGTTTTCATGAGTGTGTTCCCAGCAATTTAGTAGCTATAATTCAGTGGGCTTGATATACTCCTGTAAATATTTGTGATGGAACTTGAGTAACAGCTCCGGCACATCTACTTTGATTTACTGAGAGATACTTTCAGGAGTGTAATCACAAATCACATTGCAGTTAACATTGTTAACTGTTGAAGTAATTACACAGTTAAAACAGTTACACAATACAATGCAGAGAGCGACTCAGTCTCTATCTCCTGTTACCAATAAGGATGTTATATCCCTATGATAGGACACGGGATGACGGTTATTGAAAAAGGTAATGTTTATGAGCACATTTTCTTCTCCACTCTTTGATGATTATACATCACAGAAAATACATTACAGAATTAATAAACTTAACATAAATATACAAATGTGCCTTGGAATACGCACATCAGAGAGGAAATTAAAGTTCCAATCTGAGTGCAGATTCCATATAAGTTTGTGTAGGACTTTAAACTTAGAGTCTTTTTTCTAAATTTCTAAATAGTCTGCGCTATTAAGGCACCAAAATATCCCTCAAATCACAGCAAACAACATAATACTACAGTCAGTTCTATTCATCACCGTCTGTTCCTTGTACCCACCACCACTCTGACATGAAGGCCAACACAATGCCACAGTCACTGCTTCTTCCATCTGTCACCCTGTTCCTTGTCCTCCCCTTCATTATGACAGATTAAAAACTCCACTAACTACAGCTGATGTGAGAAGCACAGGTGCAGCAGGTCCACCCCACTACACCAGCAATTACTGCACAGAGACAAAGGCAAAATAGCTACGCAGATTCGAGCACTGATGGAGATATTTCCCAGTCACTGGCAGGGCTGCAGAGGAGCAAACTAATCCACAAGAGCATGACAATGAATTATGAAAATAGATCATGGCACTGACCTAATTGGTTCAGTACTTATTTGTTCCACTTATAGGCATCCAAAGTTACCTGGACCTTCTAGCAATACTCCTCCAAACCAGAAATTCTTTAGGTGTAAAAATATTGCCTAGAACTAGAGTGTCCAATTATGTAACTTTCCAAGCCATGTGTTTATTTTTATTTTTGTCAGATCTGAATGTAAGTAAAGATTCTGCAAACAGGCAGTTTTTTTAAAATAAGTAAAGTTGTGCCTGCATCAAAGAATCTTTTTGAATTAAAAGTCTTTCTGATTGGATGTGAAACAGTAATCTGAACTCAATAGACCCCTGTAAGTATTTCTACTCTTCAGCAGCCTATAGAACAAGTTATTCCATTTATTTTCCCTGCACACTAAAAGAAATATGCCTTACAAACCTAGAGTACAGGCTGCATAATGCCATTCCTATAATTCTGGAACTCTTCTCTAAGGTTCAAGCGTGGGAATTACTTGAAGCTAATTGGAAGAAGGAAAGATGCATTGGATAATAAAATGGAGTTCGAGCAATATATGAGCACCAGGAAGACTGTAATTACTCAGCACTGCTTCGAGAAAAATCTCTGCCTTCATTTTCAAATACCAACTGCCTAGAATTGTTGTGGCAAAATCACCCTTGAAAATAAATCTGATTAGTCACTTAAAATATATTTCTGTATTAGGAAGGCTGTAGACTTGTAAGGTATAAAATTTTAACACATAGAGTTAGGAATGTTAACAGTTAGTCAGAAATCATTTCCCTAAATGACTCCCCACCTCAGACTACCGTCTCCAAGACAAAGATCTTCAGCTAATCCTTCTCACAGTCATGAGATCTGTGGGACAAAATGCTATTGCTTAGTTTGGGGTGTGAATGGCACTATAGATCTGTCTGGTTTTCAGGAGGATCCAGGAGTGCCAGGCCATCCAACAGGAGCCTGGCTTCCACCTACCCAAAGCACAGGTGAAGCTACTCCTTTCTCAAAGCCTTCACACCCTCACTGCCAGGCCTTCCACCCCTGGGAGCTTTCTGGAAGAATGATAGTTACACAGGCCCCGAGCAGCATAAAACCAGGCCCCAGAAAGGGCCACAGAAGGACCTCACAAAGCAGCTCCAGAGCCTTCCTTATGCTCTGCCTTTGGGCTGCAGATAAAACCATCAGTTGGCAGGGAATATTGTAAGTCCATGGAAACTTACTGGAAGCAAACAACTCCTTCCACTAACAAGAAAGATCTCACGTCCTGAAATAATTTGATCTCCAGGGAGGTGAAGTGTTTGCTGGTGTGACTGGGTCACCAGTAGGCAGTTACCTTGCCTCTGTGAAAATCAGTCACTCAGGTTTTCTGCAAACCCTACCGCCGCACCTGCCAGTGTGATTTGAAGCAGAGACTTCAAGGCAGGCATCTGAAAAGCTCCTGCCAGAACACAAACACATTTTACTTCATTCTGTAAAGTCTTCCTTTGGAGAGGTAGCGAACAACAGGATGCTTTTTACTTGTATTTAGAATATTTTAGCCCAAACACCTTCATAGCTTTTGGAAGTAAAACTCACCTATCTCCCTCTTCCTTTACTGGACCAGAATGCAATAATTACAACTTGCCCTATGTCTGGGAACAATTTCAGGAACAGACATTTTGGCTAAACCTGCTAAGACAAATATCTACATTAGATAACTCCACACAAGAGCTTTAATTGCATGTGCAGCCGCCTTTCTTCATGGTTTGGCTTTAACCTGAATGTGAGATTTTTTCCTGGAGTTAGTTAGCTTGCTTTCTTTTCTGCTAATGACAGGTGCTTCTTTGTTGTTGTGGTCATTTTCCACATTTGATATATAGAAGATATTTGCCTAGCAAAATAAAAAAGAAACAAGAAATACACATTTTTTTACAACATGATATCCAAGGCTTTGGCTATTCCCTCCTTTTGTTTTGTATTACTCGAACGTGAATTTGAGTGAAAGAATCGTGAAGACTTAATTTTGCTAAAAACCCCAAAACTTAAAAGCAATTTGAAGTTATACATGGATACATTTAGAAGAATTTTTTTCCCTGGTGCTATTTGAGGAACTACTATTCTGGCTTTTCACACTATTTTGGGTTTGTAACCCTATCTGCCCATAATCTATAAATGTGTACAGTACTATTTATAATAAAATAGTCTACAGTCATTTGACATAAAAGTACTATTTCAACTTGAAGCCTGTACGCACTAGATAGGACCAAAAAAATGGAGGAAACTGAATGAAAATTACAAGTTCAACATCACTCACAAGGTTTCCTAAGTCGTGTAATTACATCAGTGAACACTGAGCTAAAGCTACAGTAGCTTGTATTAATTCTGTCATAGAAACACTCCATTCAAGTGGGTCCTCTACCCTGCAATCCCTTCCTAAATGCATATTATTCAAGCTCAATAACTAGTTTTGTTAGAAGTGTACAGAAGCTTTCAGATATCTGCTTAAAGTCATGGCAGCTCTGCAGAGTAGATATCACATTATTTATTATTCTTCAAATAAAAATCATGGCCATAATTAAAGGGAAATTTTATGCTATGCTCCCCAAGAAAGATTTAAGGACTGACTCCATTTTCCATATTTCCTGCGAATTTACCAACCTTTATAAAAAGGAGCACTTAAATCCAAGTCCAGCAAAGACTTTCAATGTGGACATAAGAAGTGCATCAGTGAAACAACATTTTACATTGTATGACCTTCAGACTCTGAATGTAATATTTAAAATGTACTTGTTAACCTTGTCGCTAGATTTTAAATTCCCAGAGGCGGAACAGGCCAGTAGGTAGCAGTGCATACTGCCTGATGGAGATTTTTACATTTATGTATAAAGGCACTGGAAAGATATGAAGTTTTCCTTGCAAGCTGTTCCACATGCTGGCTCCAGCACACAGTTTTACTGAGGTGAATGTAAGAGGTTATGAAAATGAGGTGTGCTTGAATCCCTTAAAGGATGCCTGAGCTATTTTGGAGACTTGCAATATGCCGGGTGTATAAAGTTTCACTCTCAGAAAAATCCTCCCTTTCCTGAACATCGTGAGGATGTTTGGCTGGGTATAATCAGAGTATATGATCTGAAGTGCTGCATGCTGATAAAAGCCTAAGAATCCAAAGTAAGATTTTGCAACTTGAAGACTTGTAACATTTATGCTAAATTATCTCTTTTTATAATCGTCATAGCATTGTTTCTAGATTTCCACTGGAAAAAAAAAAAGGGGGGAAAAATGTCTTATTTACAAATTCTTCTTATGCCATGTTGTGCCTTTCCCCACACTCAGTACCATCAAATCGCCAAAACACAAACAAGCTACAGACAGTATTTCAAGTATTATGTGACAGACTAAGGATGATTCTAAACCATTTCATTACAACCTTAATTCTCCTGACGTACCAAACTCAGAAATAGGACTGCCCAAAGTCTATGACATCAGGTGCTGTTCAAAAACATGGAAATGAGGCACTCTTGTCTGAATCCAGGGAGTGCATCTTCCTTCCCATTTAAGTGATTGTACAACTACAATGGTGAATTCGGAGTAGCAAAACAAGGTTGCATGTTTTAAATTTTATATATATATATATATATGTTATGTATGTATATATACATATATCTGATCTTGGAAATTTTTTAACATTGTAATAGGCACCTCAATAGATCCATTGGTGAGCATGTGCTGAACAATTGTATTGTGCGTCAGTTGTATTTCTTGGGCTTTATTCCTCTCTCTATTTTTCTTATGTCTTTATTATTATTATTATTATTAACAACTTTATTTCAATTATAAAACTGTTTTTATCTGAACACACAGGGTTTTTTTCCTATTCTTCTTCTTCTCCCTCCTTCCTGTGTGGTCCTTATTTGCCAGCTGGGGTTAAACCATGACAGTGAGGTAGACATCAATTTGACTTAATCTGTTTTGCCCTTGATTAGATTACAACCCCCTGAAGAATTAAATACTGTTAATGAGCCTTGGACTATATTCAGAAAGCCAGGCCTTGCGAAAACAGGAGTTTCAATTCAGCCCAACACTTCAGTAGAAGGGTATAATAAAGCACAGAATGTGAGTGCATTTGGAAGAACAGAGTGGTACCTAATGAGCGTCTTCAGAACCTACAGTCTTGACACCATAATATCAGTGCTCTTGCCAGCTAAAAGTTGGCTATATTGACTAGGGACCAGTAAAGGGGGGTGGGTGGAAAGGAAGGAGAAGGAAAGCAAAAAGCAATTTTCTAATAAAGCATTCAAAAAAGAGAGATTGCTATCACGTACCTGCCTTGAGTATGGGAAATACAGTTTTTAGTTTTTTGGAGTTTTGTTGGTTTTTTTTGTTTTTTTTTTTTTTTTAACATAGACCAATTCACATCAATACAGCCTGATGAGCTCATATGAAACAAATAAATGAAACTCCTACCTTTTCCAACTCACTCCTATCCAAACCAATCAGGCAGTTTAACTCAAAAATTCTAAAGGCAGTGTTCATTACCTTTGTAGACATGACCTAATTGATATGTCTTTGTCCTCAAAGATTTTGTATTAGAGTACACACCAGCTAAAAACTTACAATAATACACTGTACTAAAGAAAATTAGGAAGAAATATAGGATAATAATAGAATTCAACAATCCAGCAGTTACACTTTTTTTCTCATGTCGTGTTCTGTTCTGTTTATACCCACCCCTTGGACAGCTGCTGTTTGGAGACAAAAATTCCTCCCAGGTGTGTGGTGTCTGGGGTCCACCGGCCCTGGCCATGCCAGGTAAGGATGACACAATGATGGGACTTCATCACCTTCTGGTGCTTGGTATTCCATATCTCCTCCTTCCGTCTACAGATGGACAGTTGAGCTCTGACCATGTCAATGATACCATTACTGCCACACTCTTGCAAGATCCTGGAAGGTAAAGTCGTGAGTTCCCTCTGGTTTTACTTTGTATTGCACATGTACTTGCTTTTGAGGTGGGAGCAGAGGGACACAACTCTACCCTTTGTGATCTGGTTTAGCCAATGGTTAGGGAATTTATTTTCCAGTGAAGTTGATCAAGGCCTGTCTCAGACTCCCACAAGAGGTACAGACTACTTTTCTGTCCCTCTCTGACCCTAAAGAATGCTAGGCTAGGCTGCTTTTATAATGAAAATACACACAACCCCCAACACTTTTAAAATTACAATAGCAGGCTAGGATGGTTTAAGCAAGGGGCTTAACCTTCTCCTGTTATTGATGAAGACCAACCAATGAAAAAGTGCTTTTGCTTTTTCTTTAAAAATTGTGAAATAAGGAAGCTGGTCTACTTTATTCCTCCAGACAGTTTAAAATACAGCTGTCTAGCTGGTGGCAAGAAAGCAGCTTAGCATATGGTGATTTTTATCCCAAAGAAGACTCCTTTCCTGCTGTTTGAGGATTTTTTTTTTCTTCTCCCCAAAACCCAGCATTTGATCTCTGTCTAATTCCTGACTGAAGTGCACAGAGTTGCCTCACTCCATACAGTGTGTGACCCAGATATCTAGCTTACTGCTCTGCAAAGCACATTCCCCTGCACTGACAGATAAATCAGTTTCTTGTGGCTGCTTAAAAATAGCAGCTTTAGCTGCTGGAGAAGTTCTCAGCAAGTGGAGGCGAGACACGAAGGAGAGTAATCCACCATGCTCTCGATAACCAAAGGAGAGCCCAGTGCACTTGCTATCACCAGCCCCCACATACAACCCCACTGGCACAGGAACAAAGCTGGAAAATCCTCGAGGTGCAGTGGAGGCTGTCAGCAGCACTAACATGATTAGTTAAGGGGATCTGCTTGTTTTCCTGACACAGACATGGGAAGCACTAGTGTGGTTCAGCTGGGGCACTCCCCTTAAATGGGTCATCTCTGCTGCAGGCCCTGAGTAGACATAAAAGCTGTCAATTCCTGCTAAATGCTGTCAAAACCAGCCTGATCTTGTCACTTTTTCCTCAGGTATCAGCAAAATTGGGCTTGGCCAAGAGATAACTCGACTACTTGTGTCAATGCCATAGCTTTTGGCCAAGTGTGCTTGTACCACTTTTCACGCTCATATCACATTCCATTACAGACAAGCCCCTAAACAACACCTGAATAGGTAAAAAAAGCTTGCCCAAATGATAGTTTTTTCCCCACAATGAAAACATGAGCAACTAAAAGATTGATAAATTAGTGAGAAGTGTCCCCTTCTACCTAACCTGACCCAATAAAATATTTCTTCTCAGACCCTGCCCCAAACCTTTTGGCACAAAAAGCTCTCAAATATAAGCAACATTATGAAACATAAAAAAACTAGTGGTAGTAGAGGTGGCTTTAGAAACTAGTGGAGTAGGTGCAATCCTTCATCTAGTCAATACACTCTCTATCTGTAAAATAAGTATTGCCTGCTTATGGCATGTGGGGTTTTTTGTTTATTTATTGTTTTGCTTTGATTTTTGAGAAGACAAGAGATGTCATTAAAAAGTGGGAGCAGGTGACGGTGGCTGCCTAATATTTGCTACATATCCTCCCTTCTGATGTGAAACCAATAATTTTTGGTTATGCATTTTGTGTACCATAAGGCCCATGATGGATGTCTTTAAAACAGAATATGGGCCTCAATTGAAAAACTGAGACGTGTAGAAAAAAAATCTTTGGAAAGGTGAATTCATCCACTGCAGTAATTGGGTCAGAAAGGTCTATGAGGAGGTCAGCCATTTTCGGTAAGTGTTTAATCACTCAGGATGATTAGGAAGTATGTGCACATATACACCCTAAAGCAAAAAACAATATTGTAGTGATTGATTCCCCCAGAAATATAATACCAGACTCAGACTATGTACCCATTCTATTTGATGGGTGCATTTTCTAAAATCCAGCATATTTTCCTTGAAGCCTGTCAAATCTTGAATATTCACATTCACAGTAAGCTGCGCAAGGTGAGCTAAAGGCAGAAAGAAAAAAAAAATGAAACTCCTTTGACAGGTTAAGTTTTGTGGCACATGCTGCAGACAGGAGGTCACGTTCTTATCAGAAAAATCCATTCTGACCTTAAAAACCTTTTGAGCAACGTGAAAATACTTACATGCCTAGGTTTTTCTCCACACTGCATACTGCCCAGAATGAAAATTCTAAGATGGCTCTCCAAACATTATGACCCTGATTTTTCTACTACTTGCCTGTTCCAGGAATTTATAAAAAAAAGCACATTAAAAATTGAATAAAAATAGGTATAAACCTATACAATAAAAATAAGTATAACATTTTTTATTTCATGCAACAGTAAAAAGTAAATATTTTTCAGTTACAACACACTAGATAATATGGCAAATGGAAAAAGTATTTTTTTATGCTGTTTTTCATTGAAGACATCACTGAGTTTTTTTAATAGCTTTGTATCTTTACATGCTGCATGAGGTTATCCCCACTTTACTCTTACCAGGGACATGAGTCAGCACAACACATTACCCCACGGGTACTAATTCCAGTGGTTTGTCCTCCAAATCAACAAGAAACAAGCCAGTTCTAGTCTGGAAGCCACAGTGGCATGGAGTTCAACCCAAATTGAAATGCAGTGTTTCTCATCCGGCTCATGGCAGGGCTGGCCCTGAATTCATGCACTTGAGAAGCTTCCAGATGCCAGCGGATCCTCTCCGAGTGTGGGCTGAATGGATGCATGACTGCTGCTGTCACAGGAATACTGACTCTCTGAAAGGGATGCTCAGATTACACATGGTGTATATTTGTAGCCTGCTTGTGAGTCAGTTCTGCTTGCTGGGAACGGGCATCCTCAGAGGGCTCCACAAACACTCCTTTCAGCAGCTCCCGCCTTAAACTTCCCCCTCCCTTGTACTTTCTGTATTGTTCGTGCTCCTCAAGTACCACCCACGTCAGCAATTGGTAGGGTTTGTGGGAGCTGGGCAGTAAACCTCCAGTAAAATCGATATTACTGCTGCAACACTGGCCTTAGTGGTATCCAAGCAATAAACCAGAAAGGAGGAAGAGTAATTGCTGAAATTAATTGCTGTTAAAAAAATTTAAAAAAAGGAAGAAAGGAGGTGGATAAAAGTGTGCTCACATACTGCAAACATACTCTTAGCACTGACATTAACCCCTTTCAGAGTTGCCTTTGAACTCAGTAAAGGCAAGTACAAACCCTCTGAACGCAGACTAATCACTTCCATGAGGAGGATCATAATTTCCACTATTATTTCCAGGACAATTAACAGGAAACCATGGTTGCTAGTACCTTTAACTTCACATTTGTGGCAGTATTTGTGGCACAGTGCTGCTGAAACTATACCATTCCTAGGCCAACGCAGAATGATTATCTGCTCCCACCTGAGAGATTTGCCTTCTGGTTGCCAGTGTAACCAAGTACCAGGCAGCAAGTCAGCTTCAGATTGTCCCTCCTTTAAAAGCAAGACCTAATAAAAATACCAACTATTTCACTGAAGATCATTAAACTGCAAGAAATGTCTTTTGTTTCATATGCTGTATATAAAAAAATCAGAGGACTCTTTTACTGGAAATTTTCTGCTACTTTTGATAAAGTGCCAGAACCTACATGCAAAAAGCAGAATGGGTAATAAGGAATAGTAATTTACAGTTCTCAAGAATCTTATACTCAACACTTAGGAACATAAAAAATATTAATAATTTAATTAAACAATTTTACCAAATGATAGCAAGAATCCCTTCAATAAAATGGTCTGTCGCTATTGACTTAAAATCAATATCTAGCTTTTAGCCAATACAAGCTTAATTGATAAGTGTTAGTTGTATTACTGTAGAAGGAAATAATTATTTATGAAGCCTCTCAATATGTCTTTGGAATAAATAAGTATTCATATTATCCTTAAGACAGAAAAAGAAGACAGAGTGTCTGTAACTCACTGATTTTCCCATTGTTAACCAAGGCATTGTTATATACGAGCCCACACCACTATCAAATTTTACCAATAATTCTTGAACCTTTCTATTACACTATTTATCATGCAAATTTAGAGCACTTCAGGAAAGATAGACGAGACAGCATTCAAAAAAACCTTCAACACATGGCTGAAGTGAGAGACTTAGTTTGGAACTATCTGCCTTGATGCTCTCTGATGATTCCAAGTTGCCAGAGTCTTAGAATTGTGCAGTTAAATAGGAGGCACTTGCACTTATATTATGCTAAAAAAAAGCGGGAAAAAAAAAAAAAAAAAGCCAGTACTACTTGGCCCTGTGGTAGATGGTTTATACACTAAGTATAATAAATATGTAGAAAATCTCCGAATCTTAAAACACCTGAGAGTGTAGGTCAATTTTATCTTTGGATTCATACCTAGCAGAAAGCCTGTAGCTGTATCAGTCAGTTTAAAACAAACTTCCTTAAGAAGTTTTGTTTCTCTGCAGCTCTGGAAACGATCATTGACTGCACAACCCCACTATTACTGCAAAGCTTTAATCTCATTTGTATATTCTGGTTGTTCTCCAATCCTAAACATGCCTCTAGCAAAGCAGAACTCAGCTTATTAGCACAGATTTTTAATCATTTCTCCCTCCATTTTCTCTCTCATTTTATTTTTTTATGTTATCCCTTTCAAGGTGCTTTTTTTTTCTTTTTTTTGATTAGACATTAAATATAAGTTGATGCAGTACATAAAAACCTGAATTATATCAACTGGCAATAAACACATTTAACCTAAAGATTTATTTCTTTACTATCCATGTGTTCTTCCCCTGTCAGACTTCAAGGTCTATTGTAATACATCTGGCTAAAAAATCTTGGTTTATTTTTCAGGAAAAATATGGATTCTTGCTGACAGCAAAATTTTGTTGCTGAGGCATTGGAAAGTAATGTCTGTACACTTAACAAGCTCTCCTGAATCCATGGTACCAACCAGAAACCTGTTGTGGGCCATTTGTTTTGTCTTTTCTCCCTCCCCACGATCTCCCTTAAGCAAGTGTAATGGAAGTCAGAGCAAAAAGGCATCCTTGAAGGACAGACCTCAAATGATTATCCTTCAAAAGCATTAAACAGTATCCAACTGCATTTTCATAGCTGAATTTTCTTTCAGGTCTCTGAAAGGCAAATATTTTATGACCCTATACACGTGTTCCTGTTAACAAACAAAAAACCCCATCCAAAATGACCTATGTGAGCTAGGAATTCTTCTTTACTAAGACAACACACCTTCAGCTCTGAAACCAGAGGCTGCATCTTTTGAACACGGCTGCAAACAACTCCCTTGAAATAAACACCAACTCTCAGAAATACACTGGTCCAAATTCTTACTTATCCACATTAGGTTTTATGAGAGAGATACTCATACTTCTTACTGAGCATAATGAAATGTAGGAATACAAATTTAGCTGATCTGAACTACCACTACAACTAGAGTTGGAAAGCAAAACCGTGAATGAGCTCAGGCAGGGACAGGGTACCAAGCACCCTCACTCTGACTGATATAATTTTGGTGCTACCTAAAACAGCAAAAGTAGCAGCAGAGACAACTATTTTAATACACTACTAGAAAGGGGAATTTTAGTCACAACCCCCTTTTTTTTTGCCATAGCTTCGTGACTTGCCCTAATATTGACAAGCTAAATTTCCACAAAGATTCTCTGAAGGGACAATCTTTGCCCTTAATTAAACCTTGAGAAAGAAAGGCAGAAAAGGTCACTATCAGAAAAAAAAACCAACATAAAAGTGTGACTTTTACAATTCCTGATTTATATTAACATAAGGAAGAGAGAAACTTTTGTCATCAACAAGGCTGGAAAGGAAACAAAATTTAAACAAACAAAACAGGAAGATTTCCAGTTAATCACTCCAAATTCTCCTTTTCTATTCTCCATTTTTAGATTAATCATATTAATTTTTTCATATGAACAGTTTTTCCGTGTCAGATAGTCATAACCAGGGAGAAATCCAAGAAAGTTCAAATAATTTTTTAGACTTTTAAATTTTTCTCATTGGTAATATTTTAATACTGTGAGACAAATCTGATTCTCTGTATTGCTATTCCTCCTAGAATTCCTCTGCCCCATTATCAAGGTTATTTGGAATATCACAACAATTCAATTCTTATGACTTGAATTTTTCTTATGTTGTTCTATTTTGGTACACTGAACCTCTTTTATTCGCCTTGTATCTTTTTAATATGTCAGATTACTATAATAAACAATAGCCTTAGCAGACAGTTCATCAGCAAATGACAAGCAGCAATTCTACCCAAAGTGGGTGACTGTAGCACCAGCTGCAGTGAAAGTGATATATACTTCCATAGTGTGCTCAAAACGTGAGACATTACTGGGCAGAAAGTTACCTGCTTCGCATCCCCCATTCACAAGCAGTGCTGAAGTGATTCCTGTACTCTACTGCCTCGTGTACCAAAAATATTCCTGTACTGTTTAAAACGTTAGGAAGTGTGAAATTAAATCCTCCGTTCCCTTTTCACAGTCTTCTAGGAATGAAACCAGTCGAAGTGATGCCTGCACTCCAGCCAACAAATCAGACAGTAGGCCATGGGGCTCAGTTCTTCATGGTCCCTACACACCCATCTGACCTTTACAGACATGCTGACATAGATCCATAAATCTTGTTTCGGCCCTTCCCAACGATTATCACAAAATGGGATAACTCAACTGGTTTGTTCAGCTCCAGGGTTGTTCAGAAATGGCCTGAATCTTCAGGTACTGTCCAACACCTCCTGTAACTGAACTCGTCATTGTTGAGGCCTTCTGTCACCATCTGAACACAAATGAAATACCAACAGCTGGCACAACAAGCTCCAGTCGTGGGGCTCAGTTGCCACAGCGGGAGAAATTCTGGCCTCCCTTGTTTAGCAACACTTCAGCTCACCACGCTGTAACTGCTCAGTCTTCTCCTTGAGACCATCTCTCTTTACTTTGCATCTCTTCTTGGTCTTCTTAGTTGGGTGTTCTCAACCCATTTGATCTTTTACCCAGGAGAGGTTTAGGAACACATATCAGAGGATGTTCCAGCAGTAGAGGGGTTCTGAGGTATTTTGGTCAGAGGCGACTTATTAAAATTCAAAAAAGTCCAGATATTCTGCAAACAGAAGCAGTAGTGCCTGAGGAAGTGTTATACAATAATGATTTAAGACGTGTGTACATACTCATGCAACACACATGTTCCTCTGTCACAGAGGTAACTTTCTACAAAGGCACAGAACCGTGCCAAGCTGATCATGACAACTCGGAAGTCAGAGAGGGAAACAGGAAGCTCTAAACAATGAATTACTATCTATCAAGATGTACCTTGCCTTAAAAATTATTGTAGCATAACAAATACGCATCCTTGTGTGCCTAGATACAGAATCTCTTTTTCCTCAGTTACTGATATTGATCAGACAAACTATAAAAGCAAATTTTCAGATATTCTTCGTATGCATATATCATTTTAAATGCATTCTCTGCCATGAATTACTTCAGAATCACAGGACTTTTTATGTATATGGTCAGTGTAGCCAGGATAAGAACTAACTATGAAGCACATTCTATTCATCAAATTGCATGTCAGGAAAGATGATAAATCCAGAGGACCACTGATGGATTTCTCAAATGAAATATGAAGTTGAGGTTGACCTGGAAAATGTTAGTTGTCAGCAACTTGTAAGTTTAATTCCCATCTATGTCTTATGAGCAACTGTACTCCAGATGGGATGCTTTGTCATCAGGTTCTGTTGGGACTATTTCAAATGCACTGCGTATGCACTGAATCATGATCATGTTTCAGACATGTTTAAGAGCACATTTGAAATAAAAGTGAAAGCAAGATAGATTTTTGATCTAAGGAATAAACAGCATGACTAGAAAAAAAGTCTCAGTTCCTATCTCAAAAGAGAAGGAAATTCACCAAATATTAACATGAAAATTTATATGCATCGAAAAGTCATTTTACCATAAGATGACAAAGGCAAAATGATTCAAATATCATCCTGACTTAAGTGTGTCATTATCATTCTTTATACCTGGAAATACAAACCATCTCCACTTTAGGAGTCTAAAAATTCAACAACAATATCACCCAACATCCTCATCCCAATTTATGCAATTTTTCTTAGAAATTGCATAATGAACTTCTAATTTACATCAACCTGAAAGAGCTAAAATCCCAAAGATGTGGTTTAATACGTATTTTAGCCTGTGGAAATCTGGAGGGCTAGCATAGAAGTGTCAAAACAATCAAACTAAACCCAAGATACCTCTTGCAGGTTAGAGAACACAGATGACACCACTGGCCCTTTTCTCTGCTGCCCTGTTCTGTAATCACAAGGAGCAGAACACCAACCTGCCAGTTTGGGCAGATTCAGAATGCTGGCGAATAAAGCACCCAGGGAATCTACTTCTAACACAGGATCTATTTATCAATACAAATAGCCTACATTTTAAAACTGAAACTGTTTATTTTAAAACTTATTAGACAAGCCTAGAATGGATCTGACCTACTAGAGTGTACCCTGAGCAGCCACTCACTCTAATGGAGAATGAATTCAAGGCACCAGAATCATTATCTTATTAACTAGTCTGGATCTACCTGTCTGAGAAAAGGAAACTTCCAAAACATCCCTGAAAATACAGCTTGGAAATCAAACTTATAAGTCTGTTCTACAACAATAGGGACTCGCGCCACCAGAACAGAGAGCAATGAATTATTTCAAACTAAATCCTAAGTGTCATTGACTAAATATGGACTCCAAAGGGGGCTGTAAAAAGTGGTAATTTAACTTGAAGTGGCTTAAGAGATGCTGAGTTTCAGATACCAAGATAAAATTGCCTGAAAGTTTTCTTGCTGATGCTGTACATATTCCAGATTATGACAAAAAAAGCTTCACCCTTATCTACCACATTCATCAAATTGAACATCGATCTATGCTCAGAAATTTGACGGCTTTACCTTCCTCTTCAGTAAGTCTAGGAAAACATTTGCATCTCTGTGTCCCTTTAGCACAGGCAAAGAATTCCATCATCCCCCCAAACCGCTACCCAACTTGCAAAATATGTCTATGAATTAATTCAAGACATGTGGACGTGTTTGTTTTTCAAGAGCAGGATGCCTGTACAGAATGCAACAGACTCTGTGACAACTATAATTTCTGTTTAGGTAAAATGTCAGGCAAAAGGATGCACTTCATCCCACCACAGAGTGTCCCTTCAGTTCGAAAGGCAGTATCCATGTTGCCCAGCCTCTTCTGAGGAGCAGCTCTCTTATTCCTTCATCAGGTTATCATATCTTTCAATATAAGTATCTTTAAAAGCCTCAAGGCTTGCCGTCCTAGTGGAGATTAATTGGCTATTTTCCAAAGTGGAGCAGAAAAACATTCAAATACTTCTGAAAATACCAAGAAATGCTTCATGAGGAAAAATGCATGTGAAAAATAATTTGCGACCTGTCTGCTCTTAGCATTCCTCTTCTAACTTTTCTCTTAAATCTCATAGCAACAATAGACTGACTCCAAAGAATTAAAAAGAGAAAAAAAGAAATCTGCTGTGACTTGAATGTCATACTTGATTGAGACACCCGCTTTTCATAGATGGCAAGGAGTTGATGTTAATAATTTTATGACATCATTAATATCTTCCATTAAATTTGACATAAATTACTAAATCAATGCTTTTTAGAATCAGGGTTATGACTTGATCTAATACCACTTGAGGGCACATGCCTAATTTCACGGCAGTGAGTCATCCCCTCTGAGGCTTTGTCCATAAGGAGCACTGCAGCAGTACGTCAGAGACATCCAAGCTCATTCCAAGAGCAGCACACACCTCTGCAGAGCTCCTGGATTGCAAAGTCACGGCTTCTATGTTAGGAAAGTATCACACTTTGCTCTTTTCAGGTCTAAAGCCAGAGTACTGAACACCTCTGCAGGGCTCTGATGTGGTTTGCTGGGCTGGACACTAAAGTATATAAATAAAAAAAAATAAATCTGTTGTTCAAAATCTCATATAAATGCCTTGTCTGCAGTGGAAAAATATAATATACTAGAATATGGCTTGAGGAATACTAGGAATTAAGACAATATTAAATGTGTCATATCAAGAGGGATTGCTAAATTTAGCAGAATGTCAGAGAGCCATGGTTAATTCAAGGTTTAGTTTTTGTTAACACTGAGCATAATCTCTTTGAAGAGGATGTTTTTGGGTGTTTTTGTTAATTTGGTTTTTTTTTTTTTAAATAATTTACACATAGCAAGTAATGGCTAATCCAAAATATATTTCAGAAAAAATAAATGAGGACTTGTACTACTATAGGTCACTAGGTCAAACAACATTGTAGTGTTTACCTGGAACTAATGCCAAAATGCCAGCCTTTACTAACATTTGTATTGCGTTATTTACTGCAGAGTCCATAAAAGCTTTCTTTCTCTTTCCTACTGGAAGTTTGCTCTGCGCGTGCAGTCCCATCTAATACTGCCTTCATTACTTGACCCCTGTGTGTGCACCAGAGAGATGTGATTTTTACTGTAGGGCCACGACTGGGCAGGTCTCACACACACTCTGCAAATTCCTCCAGCTCTCCCATGACCACAGGAAGAGAAGTCTCTGCAAAGGCAGGTAATTATAAAGCTCTGTATGGAGTTCTACATTCCTTACCATCCACAAAGGGAACAGGACCTAACAAAAAGAATGATTTGAAGCAGGAAAGAGTAGACCCAGCTAAGAAACAAAAAATCCTGTGAAGTTCTATCCCCCTTTAGTCATTCTGCATGCAAGAATCACAGTAGAATTAGTACCTAAAATGTCAGATTTAGGGGTGTTTCATATTCAGCCTTTCCAGAGTATGACATTGTGCAGGGATTTACATGTAGATCTATAGGAGTGAAAATCAGGACAAGAGCTACTATTCAGACCTTATGTGGAAGCCAGCTAAATGTAATTATAAATGGAATTAAGAAGAGTCGTCTACTTCTATCCATCTATTCTAGGATATTTTTTGGCTGGAAAAAATGGTCCAGAATATAAACAAGCATGCTGAGAATCTTTGTTAGGCATTTCTACACATCTTCTACTCTGCGCTTGATTTTTTTTTTTTTAAAGCTTTTCTTTCAATACTGCCTATCTGAAAGAACAAATTTTTTCTATCTTTCTTTTTAAAAACAACAGTGTATAGTTTGTTCTTAAAGGGTTAGAAAAGTCAAACCAGAAATTATAGGCAAATGAACTGTTTACTACAATGTAGCAATTAGAAGGCTGAGGTTTCTCCTTGCTGCCACTCTGCACACACATGGTGAACCCAAATGATCAGCCTATATTTTCAAACACCACACAAAGTGAATTTCCAGCAGGGCTATAAAAAGACGGGGAAAAATCACTTTGCAAGTCAGTTCACTTTATTTTTGAAAGCTCACCAAGGTCACAAGCCCAAGGAAAGCTTAATTAAAGTCGATGGAAGATGCAGAAGCGAGGCAGAAAGAATAAGATGGCAAGAAAAATCATTTTTTTAAAACATATTAGATTATGTGAAGCCGGAGAGGCTTGACACCATCGATTTCAGAAATGGGTTAAAGATAAGGAACCAAGTATTGTAGGAATTACAATGAGGCAAAGCAGGCTGGGAACATCTGCTGCACACATCCGCTTTCTCATTCCAAGGGATGCAATGAAGGCTAACACTTAAGGGTGTCTAAACCCAGTAGGCTTTCATTTGGAGCCACATAAACTCACAGGGCTACAAGGAGTCAAAAAACCCAGGCCAGTTGTGTTGCTGAGCAAATATTTTAGTTAAGCCTCTTGGTGATTGCTAGTAAAACCCACAGTATTTCTGCCCCACAATGCATCTATATTTTACACAGCCCATTTTACCCACACCGCCAATAGTCCTGGAAAAGGTGTAATCTGAACTACTTCCTGTCCAAGATAACAAACAGCTTTCCAGCAAGCTGAGAAGCTATCTCAGTAAAGAACAGAAAATGAAACAACACACAAGCTCGACTAGCACTTATTATGCATAAAAATATTGGCAACATATGATACTTTCACACAGCTTCTCCTCCTCCCTGTTGTTTAAAAACCAAAAACCTCTCCACAGATAATATGGAGTTATGTATAAAGCGCTCTTTTATACCACTGCATCTTATAGTGAGTTGAATGACATAAGGTCAATGATTGAAGGCATAACCCCTGTCAACAGAGTAATTTTCACCATCTAGGTGAAGAGTTTGCATCTTAACCTCTAAGACACTTGACTCCTCTCAGCACTCATTGTCCCCCAATGCATTCTGCTGCAGGGAGCAACACCATGGAGGGGAAAAGCCAAGTTCAGAGTAAGGAATGGGAGCTCCTTAGATGCTGAGTGCCAGCCACAGTCAGCAAGGCCAATTACAAACTTCAGAAACCAGCACAAGGAAAAGCTTTCTGAGGGTTTGTGCAGAAACATAGAGGTGTGTGGGAGCCCAAGTGCCACTGAACTCAGTGGTCAGGTGCAGCAGAGCTCTTTGCTTGCATACGAAAAGCATGCATGAACATTTTGGTCTTCAGAATCCTACTGTTAGCACTCTTCACAGGGATTGCTGTGACAAACTAGCTGGCTGTGTGCGCAGTCCTCCCTGAGAAACTAAAGGGAGGACCTGTAGGCACTACAAGAATACTACTGAACCTTTGGAAGAGTGTATCCCAGTGAAAATTTGCTTGTTTCAGTGAAGGACTCTCCGTATATCTTCCTAATTCATTGGCAGATATCATCTGCACAGAAGTGGGAGACAGCAGCAAGGGCGGCAGGATGTGCAGCAAGAGGGAGGAAATTTCTTTGAACAGGTCTCCCTAGATCTTGTTTGGATCTTCAAGGACAAGATTCAAATTGTTTTCAAAAGCATGTCCTTCTCCGGGTGGTTCTGATTGGGAAGAAGTGTATAATGGATTGAGAAGTTTGTAATGCACAGACAGAAAGAAAGAGAAGAAAACCAATTCAAGTAGTTCAACAATCACCCTAGGGAGAGGTATAAAAGAGCTTTTAAAATGTGACTGTTAAAGATAATTCTATCATGATTCTAAAAAGCAAAATACTACAGAAGTTTCATTATTGGAGATACTGAATTGTTACATTGAGCGTTGAATTCGTATATGGAGCTAGATAATGACGATATCTGCGACAGCAAGGAACTGGGTCATTTAGAGTCATGGAATCAATCATTTAGGTTGAAAAAGACCTCTAAGATCATTGAGTCAAACCATTAACCCATCACTACCAAGATCACCTCTAAATCAAGATCCTAAACTAAGTGTCATGCCTACACATCTTTTCAATACCTTCAGGGATGGTGATTCCATCCCTCTCCTGGGCAGCCTGTTCCAACACCTGACCACCCATTCAGCGAAGGCATGTTTTCTAATATCATGAGTCATTCCTACTCTGAGTGCTTCCTAGGGAAGAGAGGGGGAAAAGGGGAAGAGAGAGAAAAGGGCCTTCTGACAAATTTAAAACCAGAATTCTCTTTCACTTTGACCTGAAATGGATTTGGTATACTACAAAACTGATTTCTCAAACTTTTGTAAAAATAGAATTTCACTCACATGAATACAAATATTTCTGAAGAGATGAACATAAAAATCAATAGAAAACATGGCCGGGTGTTTCCATTTCAACATAACTCCAATTACTTGTGATTTATTTTTCTTATTATTTGCCCAGCTTTAAGTTGAATCTAAAGCCTAACTATTCACAGCCTTTAGGGGAAAACACAAAGAGTTCTCTTCAGGTAGGCTACAGCAATGCTCCATCTACTTGACAAAAAAATAGAAATTGTACCATTTAGTTTGTTGAGCTTTTAATCCTTACTAGACTCTAAATACTGCACCTTCACTAAGACACATAACCTTCTAAAAGTCACCTTAATTTTTTTCTTCTAAATATTCAGCTGGCCAAGTAGATGGAAAACTTTGGCTTTTTATATTTTTCATGGGACAGTATTTAAAATGTCCTATGACAGGCTTTGGCAGTCCTCACAGTATTCCATAATGTGGAAATTTGCCACTAGGCACTGCCCTTGCCACTGTAACTCTTAACGGTGGTGATTGAGAGGGAAAAGCCACTTCTACTTCGTCTTTAGTTTTCAAAGGATAATGGCTACAGTGCAATCTTAGGGTAAACCAGAGATGCAAAGAATGGTTTGATCCTGAAAGTGCTGGAAATGGATGCTTTTTGGAATAATGCCCAGTGAACTGCAGCTTTCAGAAAATGAAGAAACTGTCCTATTAAACCTAAAAAGTTGGTTCTGCTAGTATACAATAGATAGCAAACTCAAAGTACAAAAGTCAGATTGACTTACTGAGGCATTTCTCTGCTGGAATGATAATCCACCTTTCAGCATGTTCTGCTAAACTACCACAGCCCTAATCAAACCTTTATGCCCACAGAGGTATATGAGCAACACAAGGCAAATGTCAAGTGTCAACCCAGAGATCCTAAGGCACATGGCAGAATTATTAATACTTATTTTTTCCCTTTTAAGAAAAAAAGGGGCATTTATTGTTTAAACACTTGACAGGAATATTCTTTTCTTTCCAGGACTGACATTTTTGCTGCGTGACCCGTTCCCCTTTCTGGTATGAAGCTTCCTGCTCTGTTATCCATGGAGATTTATGGGGAAGAAGGCAGAACATGAATTCTACCAAAACCCTAGATATACTTCCATAAAGAGAGGAAAGGAGTTGTTATGAAACAAGTTACCTGATTTTGAGCAACTGCTCAGGATTTAGTTTCTTAGCAGAAACTACACCAATAATGCTGTTTCTCTTCATTCTGATGGCTGAGACTAAAGGGGCTTTGTTTGCCCCAAATAGAAGCTTGTCTCCAGAACATCCTAACTCTCCTCTGAGGGAAGAAGCCAAACCGTTTTCCTCCCTACTCCTCGTGCTTCTACAGAACGACTTGCAAATGGAACAAGAGCCACATAATAGCTGAGCTGGTGACAGAAAGCTCAGGTTGCACTGGGGAGTGTGTTCAAAGCTCATATTAAACAAAAATTATTGGTCTTGATCTTCTTCTCTCCACTAAACACAAAGACATGTAATGCCTTCTCCTTGGCTAGGATCTCACAGAAATAATGGTTGCAGAGCCAGGTATTGCCTTACTCGTAGTCAGCACAGAATGCTGTTGTGTGGTTTCACAGATATACTTGAGGTGCCACCTCAAGTGAGGAGCCATCGCCATCGTCATTTCCCTTCAGCCTCAGACTGAGAATGAGAAGGAAACTGAAAGAGGAAATTAGCCCTTTGGTCACAAGTATGAACATGTGAACAGGACCTGTGTCACCAGTGCAAACGGCTTATTTCTGCTCTTCCTTAAAACAGGCAAGAAAAGCAGTGTCAGACTCCTAAACCCTGCTCTCAATTTAATGAGCATGAGAGAATAACACTGAAAAGACTTCTATGTTTCAAGTTGCAATACATCAGGCTGTCAAAAACACTGGGATGCTACACACTGTAATCTTTTTTCACTCACCATTGCACAGTCAGTACAATTATCTTGTTGCAGCAAATTGGGGGGAAAAAAAGTACGAAGAGTAAATTAGTGTTTAAAAGCTACGAAATCTGTATTGCAGGTTGTCCCATTTCCTATTAAAAATAAATAGAGGAATATTATGAAAGTATTAAATCAGGATGTGATTTTTTTTTTAACAAGCTTATTTCTCCTTTCCACAGCATTGCAAATACTTTTGGTGCACAGTCATGGCACAATCTTTAATACTATCGGTGAAAAAGAAAAAAAAAATTAAAACTGGATGAAACCTGTAATTTTAGAAGCAATATATAACAGCAAACAAATCTGATGGGAAATGCCGTGAATAGTAATTGTTGGCTTGCAAAAATATGAAGGTCAGGAACAACACTGGGTAAAGTTTAAAAGATAAGAATACATAGTGGGAGAAAATAAGAAATTGCTATTCATGCAGATGCCTTTCTCAGTCAGCATAAGATTTTCCTTGCATCTTTAAAATGCTAAGTGTACTCTTCTCCAAAAATAATTAATGGTAAATAAGTTGAAAAACCTTACCTCTTTCCAGGTTCCTGGAGTTTATTGCACTTCAAAACTGCCAGGATGAATTCATCCACCTCTGCTTGCTCACAGAAGTTCAAGAGCCACATGTAGTGCTTGAATACTCCATCACCAAGATTCCCATATTATATCAGGGATACAAACCTGAAAGGGCCATGGACAAACAGAAACAAATGAGATAATACCCTATTTGGTCTTGTCATTATTATTAAGAGAAGAAAATTAAGAAGAAAATACTAGAAAATCAGGCTGAGATTTACATATTTGAAACTTTTCCTAAAGTTCATCAATCGTGAAAAAATAAATAGGCTGTCTCTTGTCAGTAATGGAACATCATTTTGGAAGCGTGAGGTGTGTGTGCCTGTTTCAAAACTGGGCTCTTAGGGGGTGCTGCAATACATAAATAGTAATACAGCCTAAAATCATTGTTCAGTCATAACACCTAATTCCAAAATATGTATTCCAAAGGAGCGATCCCTAAATTCAGTTGTCCAAAGTTTCTATCTCAGAAAGGTTCTATTGCTTTGCTTTGGAGTCTGGTTGTACTTCTAGTCAGTCCAGTGGACTTCCAGTGAATACACGTTAACTAATTCAATTGTAAAACCTAACCTCCTGATGGTGCTTTTGCAGCTGTAGTGATTAAAGGATGCAAGACAGATGAATTTTGTAGGATTATTATTATTATCTCTCTTTTGGGCCAATATTAATCTACACACCATTGTTTCCACCAGCACCATTTATCCATAGAGAAGCTGGTGCGAGACTGGGATTATCAACGTTGCGTTTCTCCTCAGTGTAAGGGCAGAGGACTTTTGAGTAAATCACACAATTCTTTTTTTCTTGGCTGGATGTTGAGCTGTCACAGACTGCTATTTCTGGGTGCAACGTAGATGTGCTTGTACCTAGTCTAAACTGGGAGGCAGCTTCGTGCAGCAGGCCAGCTCACAGTGCCAGTGCCACGGACCCGGCAGGAGATCCCACCAGCTCCAGGACCCTCCCTACCTTCATGACCACAAAAACATGGGGCAGAGGAAGACTCATGCCAAAGCCACATCCTTGGGTAGACCTGGCTTGTGGCTGAGGCACAGGACATCTTGATGCCATGTTGTTGTTTCCCAACTCTACAGGCAAGTTTATGCGGATAAGTTATGCACAGAGAGGCATTTCTCTACTACGGTAATGGGAGCTATAAAAGACCTAAATCCATTTGTTTCTGTAATTAAATCATCCATCTCAGGACAACCAAGCAAAAAACCTGCAAATGGAGACTTTTCAAATTAAGAAAAATTATGTGGGAAATAAATGTTAAAAAAGCACACAGGTTAAATGGGTTTTCCTTTAATAGACTGAACATCTTGCTCTTAAAAAAAAACCCAAACCAAAAAGAAACAACCACCACAACAACCCATGAAAGCTGAAGTTATTCACTAACTACTCACTTGGTCTATTCTGTCTGACTTAGAATATGAAGTTTAGGGATTTAAAAACAGATTTGAGTGGATTTTTTAAATTATTATTGATCAATTTTCTTCCATCTTATGAAAGCCCACCAACAAGATGAATTGATAGGTAGCCATTTCATATTTAGAGCTGTTGGTACATAATTCAAACGTGTAGAAAATTTAACAAGACTTTGTTCTTGTTCTTGCCCTTTTAAAGAAGTCTAAAGGGGTTTTTGTTAGTTCACCCTGGTACTCTACTCGAAAACATCTTTTCCATTTAGATAAGGCTTCTTTTTTTTTTTTTTTTTTTTTTAATATGCCATCACACCACTGTGCAGATTAAGGGAGACATTTGATTATATTGGTGAACCCTGTACAAGGGGCTGCTGCCAATATCAGCGTTTAATCGATTTTATAGACACAAACAATGAAGTCCTTGAAAACCAAATTCATACTTGAAGTGGCTAAGCCTTTTCTGTACATCCCTCTAACTCCAGCATTCAATTCTAGCTAAGAAAGATCATATTCTTCCTGAAGTATTTTTCTCCACACATTTCTTAGTGATTAGCAATAGAAAGGAGTAAAATGCCTGATGTACCACATTAAGAAGGATGCTAAGCGGTTTACAAATCTCAGTAATTAATGACTATTTTTATCACAGAGAATATAGACGACTTTCTTATATCTATCTGAAACTCAATATAAGCCTCTATAAGCCTCCAGGCTGCATAATTGGTGCAATAGAGCTGAAAATGAGATGGAGGATATAATACAGCTCAAGTAATCCCGCCTTTAGCTGAAAGGGAACAGTGGAGGCTCTGAGCATCCAGAAATGTTGTTTCCACTAAGATTTAAAGCCAGCCAGCTGTCGGCTGCTGCAGTGAAAATTGTAGTGTTATTTATTTTCTTTAGTATACTTCAAATATTTAAAGTGACACAACCATATTTATGGGTATTTTTTTGTCTCTAGCAACTTATGCAATGTATATGTTCACATTTTTTCTTGTTAGAGGACAAATGAGTGTGTATTCTTCATAAAAGCTTCAATTCGAGCGCTCTGGATATTACCTCAAGTTACAACATCCTGGAAAAGAAAAATTTGGTTTTACTTCCACTATGCAGTAGCTGTGAGAAATAAAATCTTTTTAAAATTATAATGGGTTTATAAAGGGTTTAGAGAACGGGAGGGAACATTGAAAAGGTTTATGTAGTGGTGACATTTAAAGATTGAAAAAGAGTGCTTGTTATACAGAGACCTGTCTAAATCTGTCAGGTTGGGATTTACTGTTTAGCACATTTACCTCAGACGTGAAATAGAAAAAAGTTTAAAAAAGTAAAATTAAAAAAAAATCAAAAAACATGATCCTCACCTTCTCTTTTGTTTACAGTTTGCATTGCAGAGAAGATTTGAATGGACTGATGACAATAATGACAAAATCATTAGTATAAGTTCTTGTAATTTGTTATGTAACTTATCAGTAAATGATCTCCTTGTGTGAGAGCATTGGAAAAACTCCCCAAATGCAGTGTCCTGGCTGAAATACAGCCATCAGGTTAGGGTTGGTTTTTTTTTTACTTTTTTCCCCCCAGAGAAATCTTCATTATTTTAAAGTTATAACAGATGAAGTACGGTCTATAACTTGAGGTTTGGGGTAAGGATTATCTCTTTTTTTAATTGTGTGAAAGGAGCCTAGCAGAGTAGAGCCCTGAGGCACTGCTGTATAACAATCATTAAATAACATTAAGCCTGTGGCAGGGGAGGAGGAATCAGTATAATCATTGTACATCATTCCTCCCAGATCCACCCTCAGCCTAGAGTGTAGTCCTTGGTCTGCTGGAAATGCTGTCTTTTGATTACCACAGAAAAATCCCATTAAAGTTTCTACCGTTGCCACAGACACATTACCACGTTCTGCTTCATCATCTGCATCACTGAAATAAGGACACTGATTTTCTGTCTCAGGGATATGTCATGGATCTTGACACTGCTGGACTGAAAATGATGCAGAACAGCAGAACATTGTTATTACTGCTTAATAATGTTGAGCAATACTTGGGAACTTCTTCAGACTCCCAAGTCCTGCTCAGAAAGTGCAGCCACCTCTCAGCAGAGAGGACTGGTAGGCACTCACTAGGCACTGTGCTTCATCCAAATAGGCAATGGAAATAAGCTCTTGCAACACTTCTGTGGGAACTGCTCTTATGCTGCAAACCATCCTCCATGATCACTTACTGAACTTCGGTCCCCGAAAACACTGTGGGACTGGGAGCAGAGACTGTTGGAAGGAGGCGTTTGAAGAGCTGGTGGTACCTGGTCACTTGTTCTCACCTCCCTACAAGAAAACATACACAGCTCTCAGTGCCTTTAACCCAAGCATGGATGGGTTAATAAGAACTTGTTCATCCCAGAGACCTTGAAATTCTGTATTCTGTTGACTGTGGCCCAGGCAAAGCAACACTTGCTTTGACAAGAATTTAGTTTCAAAGTTTTAGTTTAATTTAGAATTTAGTTTCAAAAGTGACAAGAATTTAGTTTCAAAACTGCAAAGATGAGGCATTCTGACTTTCGTGGATGGACAGAAATTATCTGAATGCGCTTCCTCTCACGGCACAGCTTGGACCTCAAAACGAAATCAATGCCGTCTATTTATCTTTCTGTGTACTGCATCTTTTATGTATTATTTTGTCTTTGTGGATCACACTGCCAAAGAGCTGCTAGGTGTTATGCAAAGAGATAATATAGAACGTTATGCTAAAAACTGCTTTATCACACTTGCGTTAAGCCAGTGTTGTCAAATATGTTTTGTTATTCACTGTGGCATATAGAAATGCTTCTCCTTTTTATGTTAAATTTTCACAGTTTTACCAGCATCAGATTTGAACAGCTTTGCCTGGATGATTTTTTGGAAACCTGGTTAAATGAGCAGGAGGAGGGGGAAATACATTAAGCTGGAGATGTTGTGAACCTCATACTATTTTCTTTGGTTCCCAAAGCCCATTTGACAGTGTAAGCATTTACTCCAGACATATAAGACCACTCTTTCTGAGAGTCAACTCCATCATTAAGAGACAGGCTTATAAGCCACAGGAAGTTTTGATGATGTTTCCAGAGCTATACATAACCAAGGCAGCAGTGGTTTGGTTAAAAAGGTTGCAATATTGTCAGATAAAAACTTCAACTAAAAGCAAAAAAAAAAGTGAGGAAGCAGGACTGAAAATTCACTCTAATAGAAAAAGTAATAGAGCTGTCCTTATGAGGACCATGTCCTCTATTCATATCTTGAAAGAACTAACCAAAATTTTGATTTTACTGCTCAAATCTCCTCTGGTTTTTCCCATAGGTCTTCATATGTTTCAAATTTGCATTTGCAAATATAATCATTATCTTTCTACTACCACCTCTTTCTGGGGACTGCTCATGTACAATTCATTTTTCTGTTTCCTTTTCAGTATTTTCCCTTTCATTCCTCACCATATTGACCTATTTTCAGGAACAGTTTCTCATATTGTCAGAATTTGAATCCATCAGCATACACATTAGAATTAAGTTTTAAAAATCAACCTACAGGGTGGAGGGACACAAAAACCTCCACCAGTCACACTGTCCCTTCCCTGCAACAACAGCTCAAGATGACAATATTTCTGTCTGGGTATATACACACACAGAGATTGCCCAAAGTTTAACAGACTTGTGTTACAGGGCAAACATTCTGTTAACAGCAACTTTTACAGGTTACTTTATAGAATTTAGTCTTGCAGATAAATCCAGTGTATTTCCTAAACCTCAATAATACTGGATCGCACGAGTTGTCTATTTCCTAATGTTATAAGAACACTGAAGTTGAAAATTGTGCCACTTACCCAAAGATAACGTGTAGCCTAAATTTTTGAAGCAGACTGCTTGCAGACTTCCATCACCAAAGACATATTTAACACATCATAGTGGATGTAGGAAGAGGGAAGAAAAAAAAATGAAAAAAAAAATCTATCTGGAGTTGGTGAATAATTTTGGGAGGATAGTTATGATATATTATGCAATATATTATTAAAACCATAGAATTTTTGTCTGCTGAGCATTCTGGGGGTTTAAGTGCCATATAAACTGCAAAATAGTGGCAGTCCAGGCACAGTGGGAATAATCTGACCAGGTAGCTGGGGGAAGCTTATCCAAGAGGCCTAAAAAGTGGGAGGCTTTTGGGAAAAAAAAAAAAAAAAAAAAAG